>CAUYON010021415.1:0-16214 GCA_963573935.1 Arctocebus calabarensis
TGTTGTTACTGGATCTTTGTAGGGAGTGACCCTGTGTTTCTAATGATTTCTCAAACCCTGCAGGGTGGAGAGCTTAAATCCTACTCAGCCTGCTTAGAAGACACTTTAAATTGCTAACTTGGGCTAAGCCAAGGCTTCCCCAGGAAAGCGCTATGGCTGGAATCACTCCTTGAGTGGCTATCCACTTACCCAGTCTCACCCTATTCCCCTGAGGGCTAAGGCTGCAAGGCGTCTCAGTCCCCGCCTTTAGGCTGCTCAATCACTAGATTACTCACTCCCACCCAATACCTGTTTTGCGACCCTGAGGGTGGAGCTTGCCAGGGCAGTTCTCCCACAATGGCTCCACACAGCCCACCACCTAACACTGGCAGCTCCGTTTGGCTTGGTGGCCCAGTCTGGGGCCCCAGGCAACACTCAAAAAATCCCACACTCCTGCCCAGGTTCTCCCAAGGCAGTTCAACCAAGTGCCAAGTCCAAAAGAAACCCAAAAGGCTTACAGGCAAGGCCCTTCCAGCCTGCAGTCCCACTGCTGCCTCACCCACAGCCACCAACAGGATCAGACCGAATGAACAGACGCAACCACTTGCCCAATCTCTGCCGCTTTAGCCTTCCTCAGGGTGTCCAGAAGCCTCACGCTGTCTCCCTGTGTCCCCAAAGGGAAGTTTCTGGCCAGATCCCGCCTGGCAGAGATGCCTGAAGTCCTCTATCCCCAGTCTCACTGTGCCCAGCCACAAGGAAGCTGTTACTCATCCGCCATCTTGCTCCGCCCCCCCAACCCCATAGAACTTTAATGTGTAGAAAACTTCATATAAATTGCACTCCTATGTTATGCCTCAAGAACCCCATGATTCTCCAGGATAAAGATATGAACTGAGCTTTAAAATAATCCTGGGTTGCGTGTTTACATCTGTGTTTCTGTGGTTTTGTATATGTATTTTGAAAATCACATTTCCTTACTAGGTTGCAGTTTCCTTGAGGATAGTGATTGGATTTGTTCTTTAACTAGCAGATGGCCTATACTGTCTATCAGCCCACTGGGCCCCTGATGTAAAGTTATACACCTGAGACAATGTAGCTTGCCTAGCTCTGGACCAAACAATTTCTTTACAATTATTGTAAACCATTAGAAAAGCAACACATCATTCAAATTGTATTTCTAGACAAAATGATTTTCAAAATGAAAACATTGCCTGTATTCTTTAGGATGGCATTTCTTCACTACCATTCATCATTATACATAGTAAAAGAACTCTAATACATAGTAAAAGAACTCTAAAGTTCTCTCAAAAATATAGACCTCAGCAGCAAAAAATGTATTTCTAATGATTATTTATCAGTGTAGTAGAAACAGATAGTCAAGAACAGGAGAAGGATTTCACTGTTCCCATTCAGGTTTGAATCCAGGTTTATCTTGTACTAGCTAGGTGTCCATGGGAATGGTAAGAGTATCTGGAACCCTCCTGTTCTCCCATCCTTACAATGGAGACAAGAATACTTAATCATAAGGTTTGTTTTTAGGATTAAATAACATGATGTGCCTCAAATATATATAATTTTCAATTTGATTATGGACTTCAATAAAGTGTACCACCTCCAATTACCTGATCCAGCTGGACGATGACATTAGAATTTATGAACTAGAACCATCATATCAGGGACCCGTGGAGAGGATGGTATGATTTCAAGACTATGTCTATAAGACTGGTTAAATAGATAAAACTAATTCTGAGTCTGACAATTCTAGCAATTGCAGATGACTTTCATTTAAAAAATCATTCATGGGCTCTTCTTTGTAATTTAGGAAAGATACTTCATAGAATAATTGAATAGATTTAAAAGGCAATTGCAGAAAACTACACTGCTCACAGGTTTATAAAGCTAAATTATTATTTCCAAAAAATCTGATTTCAAGGTTTGGAGCTCACACTTGCCTCTCTTATCAATTAGTGTTAGCAAGATAATGAAATGAATCCAACAACCATGAGACGTCATCACTGCAGCAGCATTGTGTGAAGTAACTCACATCTCTGGGCTGAAAGCTTTGATAAAGAAAATAGTCATTTTAAAATGTGTTTATAAACACATGCTTTATTTTTCCACTCAAGTATAGCTGCATTAAAGCAATTATCTCCAATACTCAAAAGATGAAAAATCAACATGTGGAGTCTTTACTTATAAAATAAGATTCTCTCAGTTGAACTAAAACAATAAAAGTTATTTTAACCTCTGTGTGCATTAGCATTTCAGAGCTGGAAGGAATACATAAAATTTCACAAATTCTAAACCTGTTATGTTAATCCCATCTATTGAGTTTTTAATTTAAGAGTATATGTTTTACAAGTTTAGAATTTCTAATTGATTCTTAAAGTTTCCAAATCCTTGCAGAAATTCCTCATCTTGTCATGTAATTTATTGAATATATTAAAGTTATTTTAAAGTACATGGTTAATGGCTCAATATCTAGATCTTCAATAGATCTGTTTCTATTTCCTTTCTTTTTTTTTTTCTTTTTCTTTTTAAATAGATTGTTGCCTTTGTCATGTTGGAGAGAAGTTTACTTGAACATTGAGTTTGCAAATTGTAGAAGACAATTCTAATCTTGGAAGATGATCTGCTTTTGCTCATGGCAGAAAGTTAGGGTAGGAGAAAACAGTTTTAATTTTGTCTGTGATTGAGCTAATTTGAAGTTTGACTTCAATCTTAATAAGAGCTGATCCATTACTAGTTCACTCTTTTATCTAATGTGTAGTCCTTCAACAATTCACACTGAAACTCATAAATATTTACATGGTTAGCTCCTTCTCTTTGGAGGGACTTGAATTTCAGCTTTTGTACCCCAAATCCATGAGATTTCTGAATTCTCTGTTGAGTTTCTCTGCCTCTCAACTACTGCCTTTAAATGCTATGGGGCTCTTGATAAGGCTCTTAGCTCTTCTAAGGCACAGTTTCCTTACCTATAGAATGGGGCTAATACTACAGATCTTACAGGTTTTTTAGGGACACTTGAGTGAAATAACTTTTATAAAGCAAATGATGTAATGCTTGGCACTTAATAGCTCCTCCACACATGTCATTTTTCCTTCATCTTTTGTAGATCTAACCTTCCTCTCAAAATGTTCAAGGCAAAACTACAATGAGTGCCATATGGCAGTTGTTCTAGACAGGTTTTAAAGGGAAGGAAAGCAATATTCCAACTGGTATTCACAGCATCTGAAGCACAAGTACTTTATGCCTATCTTGTATATGGAATCCAACATCACAGTTCATCTCCTTTTTTTCCCCAAAATAAGCCATTAAAAAAGCACAAAATATTTAGAGGCAAAGTACCTAATTCAAAATGCAATATTTATGAGATAATTTGAATTTCATATGAGGAAGAATTCTAGCATTTTGCTTACTCTTGGAAAAATGAAAATGTGTTGCATATGCATAAATATTAGAGGGCAAAGGACATACATGGGTTGAAAGACACTTGTAATCAGTTCTTACCCCACCTTATGCACAGCAAAATGTATAAAAATGCAAATACTGGGAAGGCAGAGCAAGATGGTGGACTAGAGACAGCTTCTTTGCAATCCGGGGTGGTGAGAATGGGGAGAGAAGACTCCAGGCACTTCTGGCTTGTGGGCTCTACCCAGAAACATCTCTTTGGGTGCACAGGGAGGCAGTGGGAGACATTAAGACCCCAAGAGGTAGACAAAGCAGTAGAGAAGAAACAAGTGTTTGTGATTGATCAAAGGACAGCCCAACATGGCAGCAGCAGTGACAGCAGCTAGCACAGCAGTGAGTTTGCAGACAAGGCCTTCCCTGTGGGTTTTTTTTTTTTTTAGTTGAGTTACTGTGGGAGACCTTGGACAAGTGGGCAAGTGGCTTTGAACAGGTCCCAGAGGCAGGGACTGAGCCACTGGGGCAGAATGGAACTTTCGTTGTTTGGCTGCAGGCTGGGTGCAGCCATTGTAGCAAGGTTGCCTTGTAGGCTTGGCCCTTAGGATCCAAGAGTGAGGCCAGTTCCGGCATGCCTGATAAGCAGGCAGTCACTTCTGAAGAGATCCAAGTGACATATTCTTTCCTGGAAAAGCCACTGCCTAGCTAAGGAACACAGTTTGGAAAGGTCAAGGCATGTCTATTAAGCCGGCTGAGGAGAGATTCAGGCTCCCAACCCTCTGGGATTTGAGGGCAAGGAAGTCAGCAGAGGCTTCTAGTCTCCATCTTACATAGCTATATCAGCATTGTGATTAGCATCTCATACTCCAGAAGATCACCTTTTGCCCAGGCAATATTCAGCAAGGGTCCCAGAGGCAGGAACTAAGCCACTGGGGCAGAATGGAGTTGCCTGGACATAGTATTTTTTTTAATTTATAAAATTTTTTTCCAACATTTCTCCATCCAGATTTTTCTTTTTCTCTTCATTTTTCTCATGTAAATATAATTTTTCATTGCTGCCTTCTTTAATAAGGGTTTCATTTTTGCTAGTTTTTCTG
This sequence comes from Arctocebus calabarensis, assembly GCA_963573935.1. Classification (NCBI taxonomy): domain Eukaryota; kingdom Metazoa; phylum Chordata; class Mammalia; order Primates; family Lorisidae; genus Arctocebus; species Arctocebus calabarensis. The sequence goes on from CAUYON010021415.1 coordinate 4,482, forward strand.
GCTTTGTTATTTGCCCCCCCCCCATTTTATCCCTTAAAGGTTTTTTTGTGTTTGTTTGTTTGTTTGTAGTTTTTGGCTGGGGCTGGGTTTGAACCTGCCATCTCTGGCATTTGGGGCCAGCACCCTACTCCTTGAGTCATAGGCACTGTCCCCTATCCCTTAAAGTTTTTTGTTTGTTTGTTTTGGCTTGATTTATAATATTTTTGCTTTTGTTCTCTGTTTGGTGGAGGTGGGGTCCTGTGTCTGCTCAGGCTGGCAGAGAGCTGCAGACGTCAAGGGACCTACCCAACCCAGCCCCCCCACCCCCAAGAGGCTGGGATTTGTGGATGTGGGTCAAGGTATCCTACTGTATACCACTATTACTTCTGTCTCTCTCTTTCTATTCCTATCTTCTTTTTGTCAATCTTCCCTTTCACTTACCTCCTTTCCTTTATCTTTCCTCTTTTTAAATCTTTTATCCCTTTTTATTCTTTTCTCTTCTTGTCCTTTTAGTCCTTGACCAAAACTTTAACACCTTAGGTCAGAGGCACAGTAACTTAAAGAGCAGGAGGAAATGAAAGGAAAAAGTAGGGCAAGGAAACAGACAAAAAGAAAACACTTAGGAGGAAGAAACAGCAGAAAAATCCTGGCAACACAAAAAACCGGAACAGAGCGACCCCTTCAAGGGACCATGTGGTAGCTATTGCAGAGGATTCCACCTATAAAGAAATGTTAGAAATGACAGAAAGGAAATTTAAAATATGGATGGCAAACACAATGAAGGAAATTGCTGAGAAAGTAGAAAATAACCAAAGGAAATCTAAAAACAGAATCAAATAAGAGATGAACGATATGAAGAATATAGAAAGGATATAGCAGACCTTAATGAACTGAAGCAGTCAATCAAGTAACATAAAGATTCAGTAGAAAGTATCAATAACAGGATGACCATGCAGAAGAAAGAATCTCAGAGGTAGAGGATAAAGCTCTTGAGCTAACTCAAGCACTTAAAGAGACAGAAAAAGAGAGAGAGAATGCAGAACATTCACTGACAGGATTATGGAACTTCATGAAGTATTCAAACATACAAGTTACAGGCATCCCAGAAGGGAAAGAATGCTCCAGAGGAATGGAAGCCTCACTAGAAGATATCATAAATGAAAATTTCCCACATATCCCAAAGATTCTGATTCCTTTCAGAGAGATATTGGACCCCAGGTCATCTCAACTCAAATAGAGGCTCTCCAAAACACATTATCATGAACCTGTCCAAAGTCAAAACAAAAGAGAATATTCTGCAAGCTGCCAGGAGTTAAGTGCCAATTGACTTACAGGGGCAAATCCATCAGGGTTACTGCAGACTTCTCCAATAAAACTTTTCAAACCAGAAATCAATGGTCATCCACCTTTAACCTATTTAAACAAAACAATTTTTCAGGCCTGAATTCTATATCTAAGCTTTAATATTGATGGGGAACTCAAATCATTTACTAATATGTAAACATTGAGGAAGTTTGCCACAACAAGACCAGTTCTCCAGGAAATACTTAGACTTATTATATACACTGACCATAACAGTGGACCACCAGCAAAGTAAACACCCATAAACTAAAGGACAAAACCTAACTTCCACAATGATGCAAAAGATAAAATTAAGCAATGGATTTTCACAAAATAAGATGAATAGAATGGCACCACACTTATCAATTATCTCAATAAATGTTGATGGCTTGAATTTCCCACTGAAGAGGGATAGGCTGGCTGATTGGATAAAAAAGCACAAGCCATCCAGTTGCTGTCTGGAGGGAACACCCCTAACATTAAGGACAAATTAAAACTCAGGGTAAAGGGATGGAAGACAAATTTTTAGGCAAATGGAAATAAGAAGAAAAGAGGGGTTGCAATCTTTTTCTCAGATACAAGTGCAAGCAACTAAAGTAAAAAAAGACAAACATGGACACTTCATATTGGTCAAGGGAACAATACAACAAAGAGACATTTCAATTCTCAATAATTATGCACCTACCTTAAAGGCTCCCAGATTCTTTTTTTTCTTATTTTTTTTTATGTGTTAGGTAAAGTCCCTCTTACAACTGTGTCTTGCCCCCAAAAGTTGTGTCACACCCCAAGACCCCACCCCCTCCCTCCTTCCCTCTCTCTACTCTTCCTTTCCCCCAACCCTCTCCCTCCTTCTTTCTCTCTTTGCTTTCCCTTCCCCCACCCCCCACAGTGTCATTAATTGTCATTAATTGTCCTCATATCAAAATTGAATACATAGAATTCATGCTTCTCATTCTGTGATGCTTTACTAAGAATAATGTGTTCCACTTCCATCCAGGTTAATGCAAAGGCTGTAACGTCACCATTTTTTTAATGGCTGAATAGTATTCCATGGTATACATATACCACAGCTTGTTAATCCATTCCTGGGTTGGGGGACCTTTATGCTCTTTCCACTATGCTTGAAACAGACCTTAATTAGTCTGAGCAATATGATATCCCATAATACCATAACAGGGGACTTTAACATTCCTCTTACAGAGCTGGACAGATCCTCTAAACAAACTAAACAAAAATACAAGGGACTTAAATGTGACCCTAGAACAACTGTGCTTGATAGACATATATGAAACACTCCATCCCAAAGCTAAAGAATATACGTTCTTCTCATTGGCCCATGGAACATGCTCCAAAATAGATCATATCCTAGGAAACAAATCAAACCTCAACAAAATCGAAAGAATTGAAATTTTATCTTGTATCTTCTCAGACCACAAGACAATAAAGATGGAACTCAACTCCAACAAAAATTGCCATCCTTACCCAAAAGCAAGGAAATGAGACAACCTTACGCTGAATGCCAGTTGGGTCAAGGAAGAGATAAACGGAAATCATTAACTTCCTTAAGCATAACAACAATGAAGACACAAGCTACTAAAACCTGTGGGAGATGGCAAAAGCAGTCCTAAGAGGAAAATTTATCACATTAGATGCCTGTGTTCAAAAAACAGAAAGAGAGCATATCAATAACCTAATGAATCATCTTAAATAAATGGAAAAGGAAGAGCAATCCAATCCCAGACCTAGCAGAAGAAAAGAAATAACCAAAATTAAATCAGAAATAAATGAAATTGAAGATAAAAGAATCATTCAGCAAATTAATGAAACAAAAAGTTGGTTCTTTAAAAAGATAAATAAAATCAATAAACTATCAGCCAGATTAAGCAGAAATAGAAAAGTAAAATCTTTAATGACCTCAATCAGAAATGAAAAGGGGGAAATAACAACTGAGACCACATAGATACAAAAGATTATTTCTATTACCAAAAACTCTATGTCCACAAATTTGTCAATGTGGAGGATATGAACCATTGCCTGGAATCACACCATCTCCCTAGACTTAACCAGAAAGAAACAGATATCTTGAATAGAACAATATCAAGCACTGATATTGCAGAAAAAATAAAAATGCTTCCAACTAAAGAAAATCCTGGGACCAGAAGACTTCACATCACAATTCTATCACACCTTCAAAAGTGAGTTTGTACTAATAATGCAGAACCTATTCCAAAAAATTGAAAAGGAAGGAACCTTCCCTAACATGTTCTATGAAGCAAATATCACCTTGATTCCAAACCATAATTAAAAAGGAGAACTACAGACCAATTTCACTAATGAATATTTATACAAAAATACTCAACAAAATCTTAGCTAGTAGATTGTAGCTACTCATTTAAAAAATTATAAATCATGACCAAGTAGGCTTCATCCAAGGGATTCAAGGTTGGTTTAACATATGCAACTCCATAAATGTAATACACCATATCAATAGAAGCAAAAGCAAAGACCATATGATCCTTTCAGTAGATGCAGAAAAAGCATTTGACAAAATTCAACATCCTTTTATAACAAGAACATTTAAGAAAATAGGCATAGTTGGCACATTTCTTAAGCTGATTGAAGCCATCTATGACAAACTCACAGCTAATATCATATTGAATGGTATAAAACTGAAAGCTTTTCCACTTTGAACTGGAACCAGACAAGGATGTCCACTATTGCCACTATTATTCAACATAGTTCTGGGAGTTCTAGCCAATGCAACGAGGCAAGAGAAGGATATAAAGGGCATCCAAATGGGGAAGAGGAGGTCAACTCTCCCTCTATGCAGATGATATGATCTTATACTTAGAAAACCCCAGAGACTCCAAATACAAACTTCCTGGAAGTCATCAGGAAATACAGTAATGTCTCAGGGCATAAAATTAACGTCCATAAATCAGTAGCCTTTTTATATGCCAATAACAACCAAGTTGAGAAGCAAATCAAGGACGTAATTCCCTTCATAGTAGCTTCAAAAAAAAAATAAGATACTTAGGAATATACCTAACAAAAGAGGTGAAAGATCTTTTCAAAGACAATTACGAAACCCTAAGAAATGAAATTGCAGAAGACACTAACAAATGGAAGAACATACCATGCTCTTGGTTAGGAAGAATCAACGTTGTCAAAATGTCCATTCTGTGCAAAGCAATCTACATATTCAAGGCAATCCCCATTAAGTTACTAACATTATATTTTGAAGAACTAGAAAAAATGCTACTTTATTTTGTATGGAACCAGAAAAAACCCATATAGCTAAGGCTATTCTTAGTAATAAAAACAAAGTCAGAAGCATCACCCTACTAGACTTTTGGTTATATTACAAGTCCACAGTAATCAAAACAGCATGGTATTGGCACAAAAATAGAGACATAGACATATGGAACAGAATAGAAAACCAAGAAATGAAACCAATCTCTACTTTCCATCTGATATTTCAACAAACAAAAGTATACAGTGGGGAAAAGAATTCCTATTCAACAAATGGTGCTGGGAGTACTGGATGACCTCATGTGAAAAACTGAAACTTACAATAAATGACTCAAGAAGGATAAGAGACTTAAATGTATGATAAATTTCCTTAAAAGAACGTGTGAGGAAAACTCTTGATGATGTTGGACTGGGGAAAATTTCTATGACAAAGACTTCAGCAGCCATCGCAACAATAACAAAATTAACAAATGGAACTTAATTAAACTGAAAAGCTTCTGCACAGCTAAGGACACAACAAATAAAGCAAAAAGACAACCTTGAGAATGGGAAAAGATATTTGCAGGGCATAAATCTGACAAAGGGTAGATAACTGGAATCTACAGAGAACTCAAATTAATCAACGTAAAAAGAGTAAACAATCCCATCTACCTTCAGGCAAGAGAAATGAACAGAAATTTCTCTGAAGAAAACAGATTAATAGTTAACAAACATTTGACAAAATGCTCATCATCCCTGATAATTGGAGAAATGCAAATCAAAACCACCCTGAGATGTTATGTAACCCCAGTGAGAATGGCCCAAATCACAAAGTCTCAAAGCTGCAAATGGTGGTGTCAATGTGGAGAGTCGGGAACACTTTTACACTGCTGGTGGCACTGCAAACTAATACAACCTTTCTGGAAAGATGTATGGAGAATCCTCAAAGAACTCAAATTAGACCTCCCATTTGATCCTTCAATCCCATTATTAGGCATCTACCCAGAAGAAAAAAATCATTTGATCATAAGGACATTTGCACTAGACTGTTTATCACAGTTCAATTTACAATTGCCAAAATGTGGAAACAACCTAAATGCCCACCAACCCAGGAATGGATTAATAAGCTGTGGTATATGTATACCATGGAGTGCTATTCAGGCACTAAAAAAGATGGAGACTTTACATCTTTTGTATTAACCTAGCTGGAGGTAGAACACATTCTTAGTAAAGCATCACAAGAAGGGAGAAGCAAGAATCCAATGTACTCAATTCTAATATGAAAGCAGAAGATAAGCTAATACAAGGGAGGGAGGGGAATGAGCAAGTGGAGAGCAAGGAGGAGGGAAGGGGATGGGGGGTCATGGTGTAAGGCACACCTCTTGGGGGAGGGACACAATTATAAGAGTAACCTTACCTAACAACTGCAATCAGTGTACCCTAATTCTGTGTACACTCAATGAATCCCAAACAATTAAAAAACACAAATATCGGGCCCTAATTGACAAAACCAAGGGTTACATCACAGAGAATGCCTCCTTTGTTTTGTTTTTTTTGTTTGTTTGTTTACTTCAAAAGATGAGCCTCTGTTCCCCATCAGAAGCTGTAGACTTCTTTGCTGTAGGTATCTGAAAAGTGATGACCTGATGCTAAGTACTTTCCTTCTTGGTGATCAACCTGCTTGAGGAGTAAAATGGCCCTGCCTCAATCTTTTATTGAGGATTGGAGTACAAAGTCAGTGCTGGGCTCACAGAGACATGTTTTAGAAACTATAACTTGGAATTTAGCCAACAAACACAATGTAACCTAATCGTTTGCATACTTATATCAATCTGAAGTTTTTCTAAAAATTGAGTTTTTATTTACATATGATAAACTTTACATATTTAAAGTGCACATATCTAGGAATTCTGATTATATATAATCACTACCATGATAATGAATATACAGAAAATTTCTACATCCCCACCCGGAGATTCCTTGTGCTCCTTGGCAATCTATTGCTCCTTCCACCTCTAGTCTCAAGCACTCATTGATTTATTGGCTTTATGTCACTATAGATCAATTTTCATTTCTATAATAGTTTGGATTTTCTAGATTTTGTATAAATGTAATTCTACAATAAAATTCCTTTTTTTTAATTAGGTTTCTTACCATAATATATTCAAGGTTCATCATATTGCAAGTATCGGTAGTTTCTTTTTTATTGCTGATTATGTTCCATTTCATAGGCATACTACAATTTATCTGTTTACCTATTAATGGACATTTGCAGTGTTTCCAGTTATTTTCCTATTACAAATAAAGCAGCTGTGAACATTCACATACAAGTCATTTTGCAAATATGTGTTTTTTTCCCCCCATTGGGCAAATATGTGAGAGTAAAATAGCTGAGCTATATGGTAGGTGTATGTTTCACTTTATAAGAAACTAAAAATAACTTTCTAAAATGGCTTTAATATTTTACAGTCCTACCAACAATATATGAGAGTTCCAGATGTGGGAACATTTCTTAATATGCATTTTATTTACTTGAAGAAATTAATCCACAGCAAACTAGTCCATAGGAACTATAAAGTTAAGTTTTGGCATTGATCTCTTCATTATCTCTTTGAATCTGTTTTTGCAACTGAAAAATAAGAGTAAGAATGAAACCTCACTGGGGTTATTTTGATGTTTAAATGAAATATGGATATAAACATCATTGTAGCACATGGTAAATGCTCCATAAATGCAGTCTATTATATATATATATATATATATATATTAATCTATATATTATTAAAGCTATATGCCACTTACTAAAAATTTTACACTTTTATCTTATTTAATCATCTTGACAACTTTGAAATGTAATACTTATTACATATATTTTGTGAATAAGAAGCTGTGATTCAGTGAGGCTAAATGACTTACTCAAAAATCACACAGCAAATGAATGATGATCTAGAATTCAAACTGGGGCAATGTAATTACAAAGCTTAAGCATTCAGGGCGGTGCCTGTGGCTCAAAGGAGTAGGGCGCCGACCCCATATGCTGGAGATGGCGGGTTCAGACCCGGCCCCAACCAAAACTGCAAAAACAAACAAAAAAAGCTTAAGCATTCAAGCATTATGTTGACTGGTCTTACATCTAATAAGATTAAGAGTGAATATAAGCATATTGTTATCATAGATCCATCCAGATTTTCACAGTACTTTATGACTAGCTCTTTGTTAGGCTATTCAACAGATAGAGCACTTCCCCCTCTGCCCTAAATTTCAGTTGCTTGAGCTCCATTTTGTTTTATAAATTATTAGCATCTAAATATTATCCAAATAATACATTACCTGTCCCCTCTTTTTCATTTAGAAATCACCCCACCAGTTGATTAATCTGTCTTAGTGTTGAAGTCTTCTCCATAACAGCCTTCTACCTGAAATGCAGCTCAAAGAGGAAGATGCCTACTCAATTGAAACCCTGTCTGACAGTATCATTAACGTTGAACATACCTCTATCCTATGACTCAGCAATTCCAATCCTAGGTGTATGCCTAACAGAAATTAATACCCATATTCACCAAAATATTAGAATATTAGAATATTCATAGCAGCTCTACTTGCAGTAGCCCCAAATGAAATGGAACAAAACAAAGGACAATCAATAGTACATAAACAAACTATCATGGTCACATAAAAAAATAATACGCAGCTGTGAAAATGAACAAGTAACAGCTATGTGTGAAACCACATGACACACACGTGCAAAAATTATATAAACATAATATTAAGCAAAAGAAGCCAAAAGAGTATGTGAGGCATACTTCCATTTATATAAATTTCACAAATGTCACAAAGAGGCAACAGTTGACTATGGTATTTTATGTCACATTAATGGTTACCCTTGTTGGTGATGGAGGGGGATGTAAGTGATTGGAAGGGGATATGAGCAAGGTCTCTGGGTGCTGGTAATGTTGTGTTTATATGATGGTGGTTACGCTGGTGTTCAATTTGTAAAAATTCATCAAGCTACATATTTATTTATTTTTGTACTTTCCTGTTTAACTAGAACATTCAAAGGAAAATTAACCCTTCACTCTATTTCCTCACCAAAATCCAAAACTCTTATAAAACTGCCAATAGTGTTGCTTTCTTGCATTGGCCCTTCTCTCAAGCATGCACTCAAAGATTACTTTGTGAGAAACTGAGATGAAACTGATTTTTCCAACAATAAGGATTTAATAAAAATTCCTTCTCCCACAATCAAATGTGTACACCCCTTCCTTCCTGCTGCCCCATAGAAGAACAGAATAATAAAGATTGAAAATAAAAATGCGAGACTTGCACTGGACAGTGTCTTTAGGTAAAAATGAGTATCTCTGGCAAGATAATAAGCCTGAGGGGGCAGTCTCGGAGAATGATTCACTCAGCAAGTCCTGCAGTCAGCATAAAGCAAAGCAGCAAAAGAACACGGGTGTTAAAAGGGTTTTGTTTTGTTTTGTTCTATAATTTAGCTCCCAAAGGAAAAAAAAATCATTTATCTTGGCCTGCCTCCGCTGGTAAGCAGTGCTTTCCATATTGAACTACACAGCCTCCAAAAACCAGCAGCCACCATAGCCATCAGAACTGCTAGTAAATATAGATACACTGAAATGGGAGACTAGCTGGTTAAAATAGTTTGAAATGTGTTAGTCTTCGCATATATTTTCATATTCATTGATTAAGTAACTTAAATCATAAAACAAGAGGCTATCTAGCTGAAGTTTTTCTCTTTGGATGCTTTAGGCAGTTATGATATCTTTGACTTATGTGGCAAAGCAGTTCCAAGGGGGACTGTGATCAGCTTATCATTGTTTATCACTCAATTTTTCTATTTGCTGAACTGTCCTGGGTATAGCAAAGGCTGTAAAAATCTGTGAAATTCCTTTGCTTATGCTTTATCAAAAGTAATGCATTTTCTGGTATATTTCCCATTCTGCTTCGCAGGTAGATGTCCTTTAGCCATAAATAAATTCTGCGTCTGATCTGAGCTGTGTAATCTCAAAGCTGAGGGTAACTGGATATTAACAGAGGAAGGAATTAGTGCCTAGGCAACCAAAGTGTGGTCCTTGGATAGCAAAGTTGGCATTGTCTGTTAGAAATGCAATCCATCAGGCCCCATCCACACTACTGGATTAGACCCTGCAGGTCCCCAGATGATATCTGTATATATCTGTTTGACAAGAACTGCTATAGAGTATATAGAAAACACTGACTTCTCTGAGCAACAGACAATGAATTTGTCCCATATCACATTCTTTCTCATAGTGTAAAACATAGGTACCCCCAACCACAGAAAGAAGCTCCTGCACCTAACCAGGGTATAAATAGAAGCAGTCTATTAAAATTCCCTACATGACTGAAAGCCTTATATATTTATCCATGTTTTTATCAAAAAGACAAAATGAGTTATGCACAGGGAAGCTAGGAGTGCTGGGAATCATGGATAAGAATGGTCAGTATAGCCCACTTATAAATATTTAATAGATGGGCTGAAAGATAAACAATAGAAAATATCTCATAAGGGAAAACAAAACGATCTAGAAAGTAGGAAGGGGAAGATAAGAAAATTAGATGATTAGCTGAGATATCCAACAGGTGACTCATAAGAATTTCAAAATAAAAATAAACAAAAGGGATGTAAAAAAATTATAAAAGAAGTAATAAAAGAACATTTTCCTAAAATTAACAAAAAGAATTTCCAGAATGCAAGAGCTCACTGAATTCCAAGTGCAGTACAAGACACAAGAGCTAAATGTGAACAAGTCACATCATTTTAAGTGCTAGAATAACCAATATAAACCGAAAAACCCTAAATTTTACCTGAGAGAAATCTCAGTAACTCAGTTTCAGGGGGAAACATACCTGAGCACAAAGAATTAGGAATCGATTTACAATCTGATTTCTCAGCAGCAAGTTGGAGCAAAGCCCACAAAAATTTGATGGAACTTTATTTCCATTTTGGCATTTTAGTCTCAACCAAACGAACATTCAAGAGTTGCGAGAACGAGAGCATTTTTAGGCATGAAAGAATTCTAAAATACATTCCCAAGAAGCTACTCCAGTGCACACCTCACTGACACAAGGGAATTAAGATACAGAGTGAAAGACTTGTATCCAGGAAATAGGAGATTCAACAGAGGGAAGAGAAAGCAGAATTCCCTTATGAACAGAGGAAATTATAACAGGAAGACAGCCATACCATTAGTTTATAGAAAGACAGTACAGATTGAGTCAGAATAACAGGAGACTCTAGGACAGAAGCCTTGTAGGGGGAGGTGGAGGAAAGATGGAATTGACATATTGCCTGATATGTTTGACAGCTCTAAGAAACTTCTTTAATTCTGTGGGAGAGTCTGGGATGAATTGGTGATTGATTCACAGAAAACTAAGCAAATGGGGGGAAAAGGCAATTATTACCTAGAGGGAAAAAAATTACAATAAAGGAAATGCAATTGTCACAGACTACGCCTCAACCGTGAACAATTTCTCACGGTCATAATGTTTAGCACAATTTTCATTTAACCAAAAGTTTTAATGTAACTATATTGATAAAATGAGGACAGGGGAAGTATGGGTGTGTGTAAGTGTACTAAATTCGGATCTCCCATCATAGGAAGACAATACAACATGTATAAAATAAATAAAGAAAAAAATCACACTATAATTACTTTGTATGTAATTATGCAGGTAAACAGAAGAAATAGCTAAAAGACTTGAAAGTAGTTTTCTCTAAGGAGTGGTTCTTGGGGATGAGGAGTAAAATAGTAGCTTTTTTTTCTTATAAGTTTTATAGTGCTAATTGTGCTTTTAAAATTAAGTTCATTTGGAAAGAAGTTTGGAGAATACTCAGGTATCTAAATGTAGACCTGACTTTTGATCCTGCAATTTCTCTGCTAGGTGTATATCCAAAGACCAAAAATAGCTCTGCAACAAAGATATTTGCCCCAGATTATTCATAGCAGCTCAATTCATAATTGCCAAGTCATGGAAGAAGCCCAAATGCCCACTGACCCATGAATAGATTAATACATTGTGGTATATGCATACCATGAAATACGATGAAGCATTAAAAAAAGATGGAGACTTTACCTCATTTGTGTTTACATGGATGGAGCTAGAAAATATTCTTCTTAGATACTTTTAAAGATATGTCTAAAGTAT
>CAUYON010021420.1:0-24392 GCA_963573935.1 Arctocebus calabarensis
GCGAGGGGGGTGGGGTCTTGGTGTGTGCCACACCTTTTGGGGGCAAAACACGATTGTAAGAGGGACTTTACCCAACAAATGCAACCAGTGTAACATGGTTTCTTGTACCCTCAATGAATCCCCAACAATAAAAAAAAATAAAAAAAAGAAATATACATATATATACACACACACACTTACTAATATATATTTTGGTCAATATTTTGAAAATAACAGTAGATTATAGTCATGAAAGTATCTCCATTCTTATTGTGAAAGACATATGGAGAACAGAAATAATAAGATCCATATCTATCTTACATTCACAGCCAGACATTGACTGGTAAGTTATTTTAAAGTGATATAATTGTTTCTGTTTCACAGAAATTGCCAATATCCAATGCGTAGTTATATTGTGGACGTCCATCTGCTGCTTCACCTAAGTGTGCTTTAATCATAGACTGTTCTTCTATTATGAAGACTTTGCTTTTTCCCTCTTGTTTGAAATGATGCAATTGATTTACTATCATCCTGCTTTTCTGTCTGACACAGAAGCAAAAGACAGATTTTCCTTTCTATGAAAAGCATATAACTCCCTGTTGACAATTCCCCATGACAGAGACCTGTGTCACCATTTTTCTTGCAATACAGAGCTTTTCTGAATACATATTGGAAATTATGGCGTTTGTGATGAATTATCCAAATTTGAGATGACATGGGGAAGGTTACAGAAAGGTTACTTTTTAATTTTTTTCACATTATTACTCCAGACATGTATATGCCCCTATATACACATACATACCAGCTTATATACTTACAGAGGATGCCAAAACATGTATACATATTTAAAAAAGGATAAAATTATAATACTCAATATATAGCAATGGCGAAAGATGAATACAAGTCACCAAGAGCACCTCTTATAATTGCAAAAGTCAAATTTATGACAGTTTTACAAATTTATTATAAATATATTATATTTTTTGTTCATTTATAAATATACTATGATATATATATATATATATATAAATCCTCTGTATTTTAGTCCTGTTTATTTTATTCTAAAATCTATATTACCTTTAGTAAAATTCTAAACAAATCAGCTTGACTTTGGTCACCTAGCCATAAAAATTGATATTTCTCTTCAGGTTCATTTATGAACACCTACCACAATCCCAGGACACACCTTGCAAGTTCTCTTCTTATGGTGTTTCTCATCCCATCTGTTTTTACGATTACTGCTTGTTGTTTTACCATAATGTCTGATTTCTGCCAAGACTCTTGATTCTTATATTTCATATGCTGAACAATCACATAAGGCTTATTTAAATCAGATTCCTGGGCTGCCTTCCTAAGAATGTAGCTTTTGCACGTATCGTTAGGAGCTCAGGGTAACGATGCATAAAGATTAGACTGTAGGCTCCATAAGGGACGGAGTAGGTCTTACCAATCTGTGTGATGCCAGTCCTAGGCATACACCTGGGCTGGCATACAACAGCCACAATAACTGCTTATTGAACTGAATTAAGAGTATTATCCAGTTTAAAAAAATAGTTTAGGGTTATTTATTTAATCTTCCTTGTTGGAAAACCTTATTTTCCTAATTAGAATGTGTCAAACTTTTGAGATTAGGAATTAGTAAAAAATATGCAAACAGAGAATATCTTCTTCCCAACTTTTCATGTACATATACACAAGTTCATCTAATATCTATTGTGTACTCTTCTATATCCTGGGCTCTGTGCTAGATTCTATGATACTAAATTGTGGATGGTTAATCCTCCAACCCCAAAGAATTTACAGACTGGTGCAGAGGTATATTCAGAGCCCCACACAGCTCAGTAGTTTGTAATGGATACATGAACAGAGCAGGTTAGGACCATTGAGAAATGAAGGCTGAATGAGGCTCCTTCACAATTAAAACCTCAAGAATCATCATGATCACATTTTTCTGACAATAATGTAATCATTCTCCATGCCAAAGGGTTTGATGGCACTAAACAGTACACAGTTTATCATCAAAAACGAAAGCAATAAGAAGGGACACTGTCTGCCACCACCCTTGTGGTAAACTTATAATTAGAGAGCAAATACCCTCATGCAAATCATGCTTTTGATTTTATCTTCTTCTAAAAACATTTTATGTCAGACATTGTAAGTTCAGCTTTTACTCAGTATGCCCCAGCTTGTCCATCCTTTATACCATCCTTCCATTGATTACCCTTTCAGCAACATCTCCTTCTACTGGCCTTACCCACTAAAACTTTCCCTTCAAAATCAAGCTAGTATATTGTTTGGTTCAAATGTAAATTCTTTATGTACAATTGCTATTTCTCCTTCATGGATCCCTTCTCACTCCAGTGCTTGGTTTTCTTTACATCATCTCAACAATATTCATGGTTACAAAGGTTTTATAGGTGGCATTGACAAGCTTAATTCTTTGATGAGTCCTCGTGGTGCCTGGTTTTACAGAAAGCAGTCATTTGCTTCCCATGTGGAAGCAGAAAGAGCAAGTCTTGCTTCTTCTCATCCAATGACAGCTAAGGAACAGACTCCTGACCAAAGCCCAGCTACCTGAACTTTTCCAGTTAAAAATTTTTAACGTAGACTGACTGAGACAAAGGTAAGGGGGGTGGAATATCCCTGTCAACATAACATCCTTCTGGTCAGATTACCCAACAAGCAGAACTTTCAGTGGACTGTCTCCTGTTCCTGCTTATTTCAATTTTGTGAAACTTATTTTCAGCTCCCAGAGTTACTTTTAGATTAGAATACCTACGTTTAGATTCTATTACTTGCAACTAAGAACTCTAAATTGATTTCTAGTTTGTGAGAGTAGGAATCAAACCTTCTTAAAAATGTTTCCCCCAATGTTGGGTGTTTCCTAGTAAGATACATATTTGCATGCAGTTGAGCAATACATTTATCATAAAACAAATATGGGCACTGTTTTATTGCACTATTCTGAAATACATATATTATGTTACCCATGCTGAAAATACATAAAAATATAGATATCTATTGATAAGTAAAGTCTAAATCTACATGCAAACTTAGCTTTTGCCTATGCCAAATAATATGTATTTTTATTGTCAGTTTTAATGATATATTATTCTGATTGCCATCAAGCAGCTTAGAATATTTATTGCTATCAGTATTATACTTCCCATTGCTTGAGTTGTATTTTAATGTGTGCTTATACCCTTCCACCCATTTAAATGATAATATTAGGTCTGAGCTATTTTCAGAGACCAATTTTTCCAGGAAAAAATACTGCATATGACAAGCTTGACTTTAGGGTGCAGTGAAATAATTATCTATAATCTTAGAAATTCCACAAATTATTAAATATTCAGAAATGCATTCAGGAAGATGGTTTACTTGCTTAAAGTATGTCATGGCAGTAATTTTCTTATCATTGGTTTTCCTATTATTGTGTCCTGAGAACCATGCAAAGATTTTTGTTAAATGTAACCCAATACAGTTGCCAGAGGGAAGACCACATCCAAATTCCAACCAGTCAGTCTATTTATATTTGCCATTTACAAAATTCTTTTACTGTCTTATCTGAAATGGCCACACTAAAAAAGGAGAGAAAATGAAGTATTCTGTCTCCTAATCAAATTTTTTTAGATCATCACTTTTATCATTTCTCACTTTGTTTCATGTTTTTTCTGTTACTACTTTAACTTCTTCTTCCACATATCAGCCATGGGGCATTTTTATTTTTATGGAATCTTCTTGTATAGAATAGAACACAAAAAGGAAACTAATACTCTTAAATAGATTGAAGAGAGAAAATACAATTTTTGTTTTCCTATCTACAAATCTAACCCACTATCAACTTGGAAAACACAGCATTTATAGTTTTCCTGCCAGAAAACCTGGTACATCATAGAAATCTGAGATAAGTTTCTGAATAAGAACGGATTATGCAATTATGTACAGAATTACAAACAGTTCCTCCGAATTACATGTTCCCTTGCTCACAAACACTTGTTGGGCATATTAGTAGATTTTATTTTAGCATTATGAGTATCAAACAAACTCTAACATTTCAAAAGGATGTAATGGGAAATAATCTCTTCCACATTTCATTTTCTTTTCAGTTTCCATATTTTGAGTATCATTTTTAAACAAAGGGTTTTGCTAGGTTCTAAGGATACATAGACAAATAGAATGTTGTTCCTGTTCTGGAGACTTTTAAAGGATACCAAGGAGAAAGACATAAAATTAGGTAAGATATGTCAAATGGACTGTGTGGGATTTACATAATTAACATGTAAGAAAGGTGGAGAAAAAGAAAGACATTTCTGAGAAGATGGAACAAGGGGTATCTGACAGAGGCCTTAATGAAATGAGTAGAGAATGAAAGTTAGTTGAGGATGACCGAAATCATGAGCAAGGTCACAGAGCTCACCATGCACCTGGGACAAAAAGGAGAAGAAAGTGTTAAGAAGAGAAGTGGAGGAGGATGGGAGAAGAGAGGGGAGGTTTGATGGAGGGTAAGCAAGGGGCCACATCTATGGAGCATATTGCAAGGGTACAAGTCAAATCTCTCAAGAATACAACATAAATGTCTTAACACAATAATTAAGAAAATGAGATGAAAGCTATGTTGATTTGTTTGATGTAAGCCCTCCAACTTGTATAAAAAATCAACAGATTGCACCCCACAAATACATAAATGTATTCATGATCTATGTGTACATACCTTATTTATTTATTTATTTATTTATTTTTCTAGAGACAGAGTCTCACTTTATCACCCTGGGTAGAGTGCCGTGGCATCACACTGCTCACAGCAGCCTCCAACTCCTGGGCTTAGGTGATGCTCTTGCCTCAGCCTCTCGAGTAGCTGGGACTACAGGTGCCTGCCACAATGCCTGGCTATTTTTTCTGTTTTTTGCATTTCAGCCGAGGCCAGGTTTGAACCTGCCACCTTCGGTATATGGGCCGGTGCCCTACTCGATGAGCCACAGGTGCTGCCCTATGTGTATATACCTTAATGAGAGGAAATAGAGAAATAAAGAAGAATGTTGTGAGTGAGAAGAAACAGTTAAACAGAGCAAAGACAAGCCTTCCCAAGGCCTTCCAGTGAGTCATTTTGTCTTTTGTGTGCAGTGGGGACTCTGCAGATTTTTGAGAATGAAATGCTATGATTTAATTTGTGTTTTAGGAAGCTAGCTCTGCTCTGAATGATGAAAAAAAGAGAGCCAGATAATTTTAGAGAATTGGTACTGGGGTAAGAAGGAGTAAAATGTGGAAAAACTGGTTACTAGAGAAAGTGATTATTATATATTGAGTGGTCCTTTTGGAATAAATGATGTCTGTTCATAAAATGCTATGATTTGAAATACAAATATGAGAAGATGAAACAATTATATATTTGTAAGAGAAAATGATGTCATGATGAGAAACATTGGAAAATGGGATTCTGAGTAATTATTGGCTGGTGGAGAAAGGATAGAAAGTTTTGTCCTTGCCTCAGAGTGCTTTGTGTCACCTTCTATACACGTAGCTTTCTAAAACCACTTTTCAGACAGCAGAGCGTATTAAATGCATTCACAATTTGTAATTTAAAACTAGAGTTGTGCGAAATTGCAGTTCAAGCTAGTATGGATCCATACCCATTGAGTTTGAATTAAGATTTACAAATATGTATTAGGTTGATAGGACAGTTATTGAATAAAAAAATACAATTTTTGATACTAAAATCCAGCAAAAGTCTAAAAATTTAAAATATGTTTAAAGTATTTCTCAGCAACGTTCTGATTAGAGCTGAGGCAATGCATATCAGGCATTTCAAAAAGCAATCAGGGTATATATATTCTGAATGTTGTGATGCTACATTTCTTAGTTTAAAAATAAAATTGGGGGACTTTATTCTAGAAGTCATTGTTTCAGAAAAACATCATGTCTAACAAAACTCATTCATACTCAAGAGACTAATAAAACAAATCAACTTTTTAACTTATTGGTTTTAAAGAGGATATGGCTCAAAATATAAGATTCGACCAATGCGTTTTTGCTCAATTTTATATTTCTTCAAGCAAACAAGAGTTCTAGTATTACTCTGACATACGCATAAAGAATGAGATCCAAAAGCAAGACAACAAGGTTGAAAAATGTCGTGTTATTTTGTCTAATATGACGTAATACGAGAATCAAAGCATCTTATCATGGGAAGATTAATTATAAACTGATATGAACACACACCCAGAGGAATTATTAACTCAGCAACATTGTTTTCCCACCCTGCTTGCCCATTACCGTACACATCCACAGGTATCGACCCCAGATTTTTTCACTTAATAGGTCTATTTTAAAAACTATCCCCAGATTATTTTAAGGTGGTGTTATGGTTGAGAACCACCTCTATGTCACAAAATATTAACCACAATGAAGCACATGATTTTCCAGTTTTAGGATGCCAGTAATTCTGATTCTGGTCAATACCTTTGTATGAAGTATAATCTGCATTCTTAGAACTTTGATTTATTGAAATCAAGTTGTGCTTTGTGGTCCTTAGAAAGTAATTCTCTGTTTTTATTTATATTATTTTCTAATGAAGTATAGGTTATATATCAGAAGGGCAATTTAAATTAGCTCTTGTCATTTTGAAGAATAGCTAATATTTCTTACTGATTTACTATAAAGCTGACACGAATTGAGCCCTACCAAGTGCTTCACATACAATAATGCTTACCATTTTAACAGCCCTAAAAGGTAGATTATGATTGCCTCCATTGTAAATATGAGAAAATTGAAATAGAGCAGATTTTAAAATATGGCTTAAATTACAAGGCATGTTTAAGAAAACGTGGATTTGATGCAAGAATTCTTATTCTCATCACTGCACAGTGACTGGCAGAATGTTCAACATAGATGTATGGAATTAACCAAATTGCATCTACCAGTCATTTAACAATTTCTGAAAAGCTGTTTTCTCAATATTTTCAACATGCTGAGAATACTCACTTATTTCCTCTATAACCCTCTGTGCTCTAGGGTTTACTGTCACTAGGAAGTCTAGACTAACTTGGCTTAAGCACTGATCCTAACTTGCCACTATTATCACTTGTGAAATCCCATGACCTTTAAGAATCCTTAGGGGCTTCTGTCCTTGGTCTCCATTGATACCTGACCTATTACTAAAAGCCTTTATTTTACTCTGGATGTGAAAGTCCTTGCCTTCATAAGTTTATACAAATATTAATAAGAAGGCACATATCTACTCATACAGGCATTTTATGAATTCAGTCATATTTATTAAATACTTTTTAGTCAATAAATGGTTACTCTAATTATAGCAAAGCCTTCTGGTACCTCATGGGCCCTACTCTCTGTGCCTTCTATTTTCATCTCTGCACACCACCCTTCCCTTGAAACCCAAGCTCCCAAATTCATCAAACAGCTTAGAAGGGAACAAACAAACAAAAAGAACAAGTAGCTTATCATAAACAGGATTTACTTCCTAAAAATATAAACGAGGTTATAAATGCTATCTTTTTTTCCTGTTAATTAGATGTCAAATTATTGTTGCATCTCTCATTGTCCTAATCATAATTTTCCAAGTATCTTTTAATTAATTGTCTAGCTTATTCTCTAATTGGCCTGCTAGCTTTTCATTAGTGTGTCATTCCCACTAAATCAAAAATGAAGGATTCATTGAATCTTTCTTATTTTCTGTGATTATTTCCGTGATCATCATAACAGAGAAAAGCCCATTAGCCATCCTGTTAGCTAGAGAAAGAAAATATGTTTTTCCCGTGTCCCTCAGCAATGCTTATCCACACTCAATGGCACCTCTGTTTCAAATTCCAAGTGTCCTTCTAGTCAGATATAAAAGCTCAAGTAATAAAATAGACAACCTGGCCTGAAAATGTTTTCTTAGATTGGACATGTTGGGAAAAATAACCTCAAACCTTGGTTGGTTTGGGTTGGAGTTGTTTTCAGCAGGTTGTTGCAGAGGGGTAGTCTGTTGGTTTCTTGAGTGGATTTTCCCTCATCTAATTTCTTAGTTGCTATTATAGCTCCCCCACCCTTCCCACCTCTAACCCTGCCGCCCTGATAGCCCTTAGTTGAATCTCCTAGCTCTGGAACCATTCAGAGCTCAGTCCTGGCAGTCACTCTTTTCATCTACACTTTTCTCCCAAGGAAACCCAACTCAAGCCTATGATACTAAATCTGCTTATACTTTTAAACCATCACCAAATCAAAAATTTAAATCTTTAGTTCCGACCTTTCTTCCATGCTCTAGACTATTGTGTTCAAATACCTATATCTGGATCCCAGGTATCAGCCAGGCTCCTGCAGGAAATAGATAGGACATTAAAATTAGGGAATGTGAAGAAAATGTAATCAAGGGACAACTTGAAAGGCCTGAGCGTGGTATAAGGGCACCACAAGGGATGGTGTATTGTGTTGTGCCGGGCTTGAGAATAACAGGGAAACAGAGGTTACTGTGGCCTTGAGAAAGAGGCTATGTGGAGGGCTTCTTTATAGAAACCAGGACTTTCATTTACAGGAGGCCAGAAGAGGCAGCCAACCTCTGAAGAAGCACACTTAGTTTCCACTTTCCTCCCTCCAGCCTTCTGCCATGGCTCTGTATCAGCTGAACTCTACTAGAAGCTGGAGATTAGAAAAGGAATGGTGCAGTTTTCAAAATCAGCCTCTCCCTGGCATTTCAACAAGATCAAGATGGAGAAAGGAAAGTCTGAGAGTGAACTAGTTGTATACATGTGGAATGAGAGTGCTCCAGGGAGGAGCACACAGAAAAGCTACAGAAGAAAGCCCTCAGACCAGCAGGCAGTCCAACGTATCTGACACCAAGCAGACCGTGGTAATTTATAAGACTGAAGAAGTAAATAGGGGTCAGGTTACACAATTATTTTAAACTAAATTAAGGACTTTGGATTTAAAAATTAAAAGCAAAATGGTAATATTTATGCTATAGGATCAATATTCTGGCTCCTAATTAAAGACTAGATTCACAGCTTCAGGACTGAGGCTGAAGTTATAAAGTTTGGAGTAAGATAGATCATCAGGGTGCAGATCAGAATAGTAACAGAATACAGATCTATGAGTCATTTAAAGGGTAGAATTAATAAATGTGGTTACATTTGGATGCCAGAAGTGAGAGAACAGTCAAGGGTGATGTAGAAATTTCGGACATGTTTCCCTTGGAGGGTGACAGTACCAGTTCCTGTGACTAAAATAAACACTACAATGAGTTGGGAAAGAAAATGATGAGTGAGGTTTTGCATATGTTTTAAGACATTGTGTTAAAGTTGCCTGTTTGTGGAGCATTTTAGTAGAAATATCCACTACAGAGTGGACTATGTAGATTGGAAGCTCAGGAAACAGAACACTAGATAGGAGAGAGAGAGAAAGAGAGAGAGATTATTAAAGTATTGATAATTATTAAAGATGCGAAGTGGATAAGAAAGTGGGACAGAGAAGGGAATTTAAATTAGTTACGCATGACCTGACACATATGTTTTCCAATATAACCAGTTAATAAGTTTAAGAACTTTTAAAAAGCCATTTAATTTCAATAGCAAAAGATAACTCGTTTCTAAAGTTCATACTTTCCAGTCTAATTATTTTCCATGGATACTCCCTTACAGTGATTTGTTGATTTAATACTTTATGGAGTCAAAGTCTGTTAGACAGGTTGTACAGAAAATATTGTTGCAATATTGTTGAGAAAGAAAATTCCAGAACCCCAACTGGACTTTGAGTTTTAGAATTAGAAGAAGTATCCAAGATCGTTTAGTAGAGTTAGAGGTCTCTTGTTTTCGATGAGGAAGCAAAGGACCAGACTATTTGTTCAGATGTAAATATAAAGTAATTAGTTAGGATAAATAATAACTAATGTATGTATGGCTTAGTTAAGCCTCTCCGCATAGACTAACATAGAATGGCATGTGGGGAAGGCTATTGGGAGAGGAGAGAAACTAAACTAGGGAAAGGACACACAATAGATTAGATTCTAATTTAATATCAGATTGATGAGCCAAGCCTCAAAAGATCAATCTCCAGTGCTCCCAAGAAACTCCAAAAAATAGAAACATATTTATATTTAAAGGCTAACATATATGAGGAACTGCTAGAAACATGGTCGCTGAAATTGCTAGCATTTCATAAAAGGTGAAAAAAAAAAAAAAAAAACAACTCACTGCCTTAACAAAAACTGAACCAAACCCACGGAGAAGCAGATGTTTCCCTTTAGCAAACTTTCAAAGCAGCAGGAACTCGCATTCAGTCAGAAAACTGGCAGAGCCTCTGGAGCCATTTCTAAATGGCTACGAGAATAGAGGACGCCCTTGAAGACCTGTGCTCTAGGTTAAAATGGAAGTGGAGGTTTTGGCAGACTGCACTTTCGGCTGCCTGCCAGCAATTTCGAAGAGCATGACAGCTAACGTGGCTGCCTAGATAGTTCCTTGGCTACAACTTTGGTTGGAAGACATGATTTTGAAAGGACTCCACACAGGAATTCCATTTGGCCAGGACTTGCTTTTTTGGCATGGATAGGGAAAGTCTTCTTGAATAAGCATTGAAGAATAAATTATGTCTGCCTCAGGATAAAACTTCTGGGAGATAGGGAAAGAATTAGGCAGCAGATTACACAGAGGCAGAAAGTTTTTGAACTGGCAAGAGACACTAGAAATTTGAAATCACTAAAAATGACCCTATGGCCACAAAAAATAAAAACAAAACAGAACTGGAAATTTCTTCAAAAGATCTAGAAAAAAAAGAAAAAAAAAGGTAGCTTTTGTGGCTACACAGTCATTGCTCTGAATGAGGGAACCAAATAATAAATATCATATGTGACTCGGAAATTTGAAAACATACACTTATTTCAAGAAAACGCTTATCTACAATATTAAAAATGTTTTGAATTATGTAAAACAGTTTACAATGTAGAGCCCTGGCACCAGACAGATCGTGAGCTCATGAAGTTCTGACTGCCATCTAAAATCTCGTGGGGGACTGACTAACTCAGGTTGTTAATACCAAGGCTGACGTGTGACACACAGGGTGGAGCTTCAGTGCCAGTGTCCTCATTGTCCAACGGGGTCATGTGCCTCCATGGCGAGTAAAACGTCACCAGGTCTGTGAGTATTTTAGCTCATATGCAGCTTTGGAAGTATACAAAGCAGCATTGTGTTTTTTCACTGATCAATAATAAAAAGTCATATTGATTATTTTTTTCCTCATTTAAAATATGTGGTCATAACCACTTGAGTCTTGTGAGGGAAAGACTGTTTTCCCTAGGGTGCCAGGTAAAACGCAGGATTCTCAGTTTATTTTGAATTTCAGATAAATAGCCACTATTTTGTGTGTGTGAGTATTCTAATGCAACTGGGTGTTCTATATTTTATTTGCTAGATTAGACAGCAAGTTTCAGGGACAGTTTTATGAGTAGAGGAGTTCTCTTCTTGACTTACTATTTCGATTTCATATATAAATTCACTTTGATAGAGTCTGCTGCCAGATAACCTAACCAGTTTTGTTTTCCATTACACATGGAGAGTTAAGATCATGTACAATCTTTACCTAACATGTGAGTTTATTTATTTTTGAAAATATGTACCTTATGCCTTAAGTTACAGTGCTAAAGAGGTGGCCAGAAGGTATGCTTAGAAAATAAAGAGCAAAGAAAAGAAAGAAATTCAGAAGGAAAAGGAGATAAAAGTGCATGTTTCATGTTGATGAGTTTGAATATCGCTTTTGCCAATTACCAAGCCATGTAAATATCAACTAATTATATCCTACATTAAATAAGATGTGACAATTATTGAAAGCAATATCTGACACACAATAGGTATAAAAAATACAGTCTAGTGTTCTGAGAATGATTTTATAGCAATTTATATAAGAAGCTTGAGACATAAATCCTAATATTCTTGATCCAGAGGAAAGGTTCAAAATACTAAAGTTTTACCGTAGTGTTAGGAAAGAAGACATCTGAAGCATAAAGCCATAAAAGGAACAAGGCATGAAATATAATTTAAACATTGCTATGTTTAATTTGTCTTTTTAGAAAATGTTTCATCAGAAGACAATTTTACCTAGTTACTTGAGAATATTTGACTTCCAAGGATAATTGTCTAATGTGAACTCAGAGGACATATATTTACAGTTAGCAGTTTTGAAAAACACTAGCACAAAGGATCAGTGTCTTCATATTTACTGTGGTGAATATAGAAGACTACTTGGCTCAGATTTCATCTATGAACTTATTAGAATATTTGACCGTAGCTTTATTAAAAAAGTATTTCCTGATGTGATTAATTGCTGAAAGAGATGGATTTTTAGCATCTGACTTTGGCTGGGTATAAAAATATTTCTGAAGTAAATGCTCCTGTTTTATACCTTGCTTCTAGTAGATTAGGAGGTCATTAGAGTGAGGATTTGAATATATTTTATTTATAGATTATAGGGTCTTTACACAATAGATAAAGGGAAAATTATAATCTTGGAAAATAAAATTGACAAATAAAATTGTGAAGGAAGCAATATTAAAAATCCAGTTTTTAGCAACTGAGTAGAGGAAAATAGACACAGCTGATGAAATTGTGTGAACCACTCAGCTAAGTTTACAAAAGTATCTCTTTTTTCTCTTTGCCTTGGAAACTGTTAGTCATAATATTTCTAAACAATTCTGAAGGAGTTGGTATTTGCTTAATAATACTTCTCTGAAAAGAATTCAAAATAAATATATGGAGTAATTAAGTGAAAGAAAAATTGTATTTTTAATTAGCATCTTCATTTCATATTTTGATTTCAGATTTAGTAAGTATCACTTTCTCTCAAATAATGAGTCAATTTGTAACAGCTAAACTATACACTTTTAAAAGTAAATGCCTTACAGCATTTCTTACATAGTAGAAATACTGTATTTGTCCCCAAATTGTAACATTGTGGGCGAAATTGTATGTTATTTTCCAATCTGTACAATAAGAATAGTAATATCTACCCCTCAGCATGAGAAAAATTTATATACAAAGGACTTAGAAGAGGTCTGCTCCATCCATGCATGGTAAGCACAGTGCTATTTTTATGGTGGTTTTTATTATAATATTAAACAAATCAATTATTTTGACTGAAAATATATGAAGAAGGATTAGTGTTGCTATCAGAAAAAAATTCAGAAAGGTAGATATTAGCCACAAATGCAAACTGCTATTGAGTTCCCTAATAATTAAATAATTTATGAGTTTTTGTTTGTTTCCAACCAAATATTTCTTAAGACAGCAAAGGAAAGGAAGATGGAAACAACACAAAACAGAAAGTTGTCTTCAAGCCATATCCAAAGAAAACACCATTAAAATTTGTCAAACAACAGTATGTTTTCTTATGACAGGATGCACGTTTAATAGCTAGAAATTGTCACGTCTAAAGTCTTTGTTTGTTTTGGGGGACAGAGGCTCACTTTGTTTCCCTGAGTAGAGTGCCATGGTGTCATAGTTCACTGCATCCTCACACTCTTGGCTCAAGTGATCTTCTTGCCTCAGTCTCCAGAGTAGCTGGAATAGCAGGCACCTACCACAACACATGGCTACTTTTTAGAGACAGGCTCTCGCTCTTGCTGGCAGCTGGTCTTGAACTCCTGAATTCAGGCATTCCACTGGCCCCAGCCTCCCAGAGTGCTAGGATTAGAGGAGTGAGCCATTGTGCTTGGCAGAGGCCTTCAAGTCTTATCATTGCCTAAACCTTCCGACACTTACCAATATTTATTGTGAGCTCAAAATAGAAGCTAGTGGGAAAGTCACAGGAGGACAGTGTCCATTCCCTGAAATTCTTTCATCTAAAAATAGTAGAAACTAAATAAACTTTTGTACTTCTTCCTGAATCTAATAGGTCAATCTCTCTACCCATTACTGTTGTACTGTCTAAGACAGTAACCACTAACTACATGTAGTTATTTAAATTTTAACAAGTTAAAATTAAGTACAATTAAAAATGTATGTCCTAATGTATAATAGTTATGTGTCAAGTGCTCAAATGCCAAACATTCTCTTAAGTAGGACACAACCTTCAAAGGGTCTGTCATATTCTTCTTTTAATAAGTAAAAAAGGTTCCATGAATGTGGTCTGATTCCCCCTCATTTTGTCTCTTCTTCTTGTTCTTAAAGAGTGAAACCTAAGTGAAATTGACAGTGCAAAATGTGACTTCTTCACATTGCCTGAAATCAAAGCTCAATCACAGAGCAAATGACCTTGGAGAGGTAAAAATGAATGTGTATGATGAGGGAGTGGGTGGGTGGCAGGGTGTATTTCAATTTACCTTCTTAATATCATCTATCTATTTAGATTACTTTCTGCATAATTCACCAAGAATGAAAAAGCATCCAATAATGGGGTGGGAGTTGGTATTGGTGGTGGTCAATAAGAGAGGCGGGTTTATTATGAAAAGAAAAGGGAAAGAACACCAAGAAATATAATAGGAACTGAGAGAGGAAGCAGAAAGTACTATACAATTTTGACAAAAGCAGACTGTTTGGTTAATAATAACAGGCAGGAGAAAAGCAGATTTTCAACAAAAGTGCTTTATGTGGACAAAATCTACAGAGCTAAGTACATCTCAAATCTCCCCAGCATAAAAGCTCAAAGAGCAAACATTTAATTATGACTCTTCAAGTGTATACAATACTTTCTCTCATGCAGAAACCAAGAACATTTGTAATAATTTAGCCCTTGTCAATGTACCTCATCTGTTGTATCATTATGCCTTGATTACCGAGGTGAGATCCTGGCAAATCAGGCTGGGAGAAGAATGCTGCTTCTGTGAAAATGCACATTGAAATGCAGACACTTGAAGGGTATTATCTTGCGGGCAAACTGTGCCAAAAAATAGATTTATGAAGGATTTTTTCCCTTATTGAAATTCAGAAACTGTGTGATAAGAGAAATTGAGCGATTGGATGGTAATACTTACCAGGATGTGGCCGTTACATGTATCTGTGCCCTGTGACAATCAGAACTTAGGAAATACAGGGTAATTCTAAGTTTTAAATGTGGAAAAGACACAATGTTTTAGAAAGTTGAATTTGGTTTTAATAGTGGTGAACAAAACAAATTGTTGTGGCGTGTGGAAGATGCACAACATAAAATAAATAGTGATGTATTTAAAGTAGTGATATGAAGTGTCACGCTGATAAGCTAAAGAGTAGTGGAGGGTAAAGAATGGATGATGGTGGCTGGTAGTTTAGGTAGGATAGAAGGAGAGAATCTTCTTCAGAGGGAAATAGGAGGAGAAAGGGCTTGAATAGAGTATGATAGAGCAAGGCATGAGACTCCCTGGAAGCCCTGTATTCCAGAAAGAGAAAAGAACAATTCAAAGGACTTGAAACAACCAAATGATTTAGCAAATTTTTGGAATAACAAGATGTACAGTATGGATGGTTCAAATCAGGCAAAAAAATGAAAATAATGTGAGAAAATGACATTAAGATCACTATCAGAGGCCCCATGATATATATAGGGTATTTTAAAATATAGTGGAACCTCTGTAAATTGACCACTCAACAGACTGTAACAAACTAGTCAATATACATGGGTGGTCAACATAAGGAACTGGGCCTCCTGTACTGATAAGTCCATGTGGTGTAAGTCCAGCGTGTAAAAATTGGTTCAACTTAAAGAAGTGGTCAGTGGAGGGAGGTGGTCAGCTATGGAGGCTCTGTCATATGTAATTGGAAACTGGTTACCTGTCAGCATCATCATTGGTTCAAGACATTACCTTCACCTGACTGAAATTATTTCACCAACCATCTATTTCTAACTTGCTGCTTTAAAATCTCACTTCCGTAAATCTGCATTTACTCGCCAACCAGAGTGATAAACATTTTGCAAAATAATCAGTGTATAGCACTGCTTAAGACATAAATCTGAATGAGCAAAGTTTTTATTCTAGGTATTCCCATCAAAGTCTGCAGACTGTGGCTACCATGACTCTCTTGTTTGTTGAATCCCTCTAAACTCCCTCTGCTGCAAACACACGGGGCTTCTTTGCTTTCCCTCAAAAATGCCAAGCATGCGCCCACCCCAATGTCTTGGCTTTTAGCATTAAAACAAACTCTCTTCAGATCACAGATAGAAAACTTCACCTTCCCATTCAGATTTCTTCTCTCATTTTTGTCCTTAAACCACTAAACCATCCCACTAAACCATCACCCTTCCTGTTGGGTTCTAGCACTCTCCCTATCCTTTTCATCCTCAGAATTTATTCACACATAACATACATTTAATTAAGTGTTTGATTTGGTTATTATTTATTTTCTTTCTCTTTGTACAAAAATAAGATTTCCATAGAGCAAGGATTTATTTTATTTGCTATTTATTCATATAACCTAGAACTGTGCCTGGTTTATCTGTATTGTGCAAGTACAGTATAGTAGATAAGGTACAGTAGATACCTTTTTTTTTTAAATAAATGAGTGAGAAAAATGAAGCCAGCAGTAACAGAACTTGCTGATGAATGGAGGTTAATTGTGAAAAAAGCAGAAGAATCCAGAATAATTTTTTATCTTTGGATATGGTCAAAAGGTGCCTCAATAAACAGATAAAGATAGGGGGAGAGGGGGAGGTTGGAGGGATAATCAAGGGCTCTGTTTGGAAATGTCAGCATGCATTGTTTGAGGTTACTTTAGATGGCTAAGGGTAATGAAAGGAGGGGCGTGAATCATAAATACCTTACCTTGAAGATGGTTTGAACAGGTTTTGTGGCATAACATCTAAGTGTGTAACATGTACATGGGGACCAAGCCTGGAAAGAGCATTCCCTCATCAAAATGCAGACTTCTTTAACCAGAATAATTCACCTCTAATGAAACAAAGGAAATGTTTTAACAATAGTAAACAAGAAAATTTTCCATGTCTACACATTTTGAAGCTAGATTTAACAGATAGAAACTGAGGCCAGAGACATGACTTAATTTGCCATTGACCTTATAGTTGGTGGTGGGGCCAGGTTCAGGTCAGGTGTTTTAACTCCAAGGTCTTTCCCCCTACATTTTACACTAACATAGTACATCCATATTGAAGCCAAATGTCACATCATGAAAGGAGTTGGAATCTGTAACCAGACCTGGGCATAATGGTTGTTTGGAGCCAGCTTTTATCAGTTCACGTCTAATAACAATGTTTAGGTATTTTGCTACTTGATTGTTAAATACCCTAATAATGAAAAATTAAACTATATAGACTTACAATAAAATATTAGAAACCAAG
The DNA here is from genome assembly GCA_963573935.1 of Arctocebus calabarensis. Lineage (NCBI taxonomy): Eukaryota > Metazoa > Chordata > Mammalia > Primates > Lorisidae > Arctocebus > Arctocebus calabarensis. The sequence goes on from CAUYON010021420.1 coordinate 17,224, forward strand.
GTGACAAATGGTCTAGACTCATCACTTGTTATTTTTAGTATGTTTTAGTATTGTCCATATTTCTAATGCCATTGACACCTATTATATATCTTCATGGTATAAATACAGTGTAGTGATACTGCACGGCAGTGATACTGCACGGCTCTTTCAAAGTCCCCAGTCAATGATGTCATTAGGGAGCTCCTTACCTGATATGTGGGAGTGTTTATATCATAAATATTGTCAAACTCTACAAATCAGCTCTCCTGCTCCACCCTTCCCATGGCCAGAGGGCTGATTGTCAAACACACACCAATAGACCATCTCCTGAAACTAAATATTACACTATTCTTCATTATTTCTAGGATATTGTATAGATCATTTAATCCCTCTTTTAATTTGAGCTAAAACTTAGATATAATCATACCATCTCATTTGATAATTATGTCGATTAAATGAGATAATATATATGAACATTCACAACAGCCCTATACACAGGACTACTAGCCTGTATGGCATATTTTTATAAATTAGAAAAAAAAAAGCTTAATGTCCTCAAGACCTTTCTTTTAGTCATATCATTATAATATACTCTTCTTATTAAGAGAAAATATAACTTATATCTATCAGAAATTTATCAAAATTAAACTCACATAGCCTTTTCTGGGGAAAGTGATATAAACTCTATGTAGGTTCAAGCAATCTCTAAAGTAGCTTTCTTTCTCACCCTTCACCTTAACATATAAAGTCTCTGCCTTGATGGTTCGGTCACCCTCCTACTTCTTGTTTAACTCTTTTCAAAATCTATTGTCTTGGGTTGGTGTCAAAGACATAATAAATATGTTCTTTTCCTGTATAGAAGTTTCAAGGAAAACTCTCAAGGATATCTTCTACCTGGGCTATGAAGCTTCCCAGTGACATGCAGTAATAATTCTGCTTCCCCTAGGAAATAAGATAAAATTAATTGACTGTACCTATTGCTCTTATACTCAATGTGCTAAATTTTTTAGACCTTTCAAAAAATTCTCTGTACTTTCTTCTCATGAGAGTAGAAGACTCCTGATAGGCCTCATTTAGGCCTCATATTGGAAATCAGATTTGCTTACATTTGATACTTGCTAGCTCTGGTATGAGATTTCTAAGAAAATTCAGGGAATAACTTATCCATGAGTGTGTAAAATAAGATAATAGAAGACTAGGTTTGGGTGTGAATAGTTGACTTTAAAGTTGTGTCATATTTCCCTATCTCTGAATAATCCTTAGGCACCTTCCTAGGATCTCAGCTGCATGGAGTGGGCAGGCACCCTGCTGCCTACACCTGCTACCAGGAAAGGTATCCTTCTCCAAGGACAATCAGATAATTAGGTTCTACACTCGCATATTCATTTCAACATTATTTACAATAGCCAAGGTCGGGAAACAAACTAAATACCCTTCAATGGATGAATGAATGAAGAAAATGTGGTATGTACACATGCAAACATACATACAATGGTATATCCTTGATCCTTGAAACAAAGAGAAATCCTGACATTTGTTACAACATAGATAAAACTAGAAGACATTACTCTAAGTAAAATAGCCAGACACGCAAAGTAAGTGCTGAAGTTTCTCACTTATACATGGAATCTATTTTAATCAAACTCATATAGACTGAGATTAGAATGGTGGCTACCAGTAGCTGGGGAAAGATGGAAACTAGAGAATGTTGGTTCAGGAGTTAAAAGTTTCAGATACATGGGTGAATAAATTCTGGAGATCTGTACAACAGTGTGATTATAGTCAACAATATTGTATCGTATGCTTGAAATTTTTAAGATTTGTAGAACGTAAGCGTTCTCATTACAAGAAGAAAAGAAAGAAAATGGTAACCACAGTGTGATATAATGATTAAGTTAATTAGCTTTATTGTAATTATTTTATAATGCATAGGTATATCAAATCATCAAATTGTACACCCTAAATATATATAATTTTAACTGAATATTTTTAATTTATTGTTTAAGTTTCATTGAGGATACAAAGAATTAGGTTATACTGATAGCATTTGTTAGGTAAAATCTCTCTTATAATTGTGCCCCCCCCCAAAGGCCTGCCATACACCATGGATTTCAACCCCTCCACCTCCCCTCTCCCTGCTTCACGTTCCCCTGCCTCCCAATCTCGAATTGAACAGAGTTTTTCTCCATTGTGGGTATGCATTAGTTTGTCTACTGGCTTCATCTTACAATTGATTAATTGGATTTTTGCTTCTTCATTCTTGTGATACTTAACAAAGAAATATGCGGTGTAAATCTATGCAGGTTAATACAAAAGATGTGAAGTATTCACCTTTTTACGCTGAATAGTATTCCACGGTAACATATACCACAGCTTTTTAATCCATTCCTGGGTTGGTGGACATTTAGGTTGTTATATCACAAAATCTCAAAGCTGCAGACGCTGCTGTGGATGTGGAGAGAAGGGAACACTTTTACACTGCTGTTGGGACTGCAAACTAAGACAAACTTTTTGGAAGGAAGTATGGAGAATCCTTCAAGAACTTAAATTAGACCTCCCATTTGATCCTGCATTCCCATTACGAGGCATCTACCCTGAAGAAAAAAGTAATTTTATCATAAGGGGTGCTTGCAAAAATTTGGTAATGTTCTAGTTGACCTTAGTGGTGGTTTTACTATATTTTGTAGCACATGTTTATATTAAATATAATATTCTACATATAGAATATAGCATTAGCTATATTAGCTATATTAGCATTCTATTATACAGAATATAGCATTAGCTATATTAGCTATAATGCTATATTCTATGTGTAGAATATTATATTATAATAATAAAGAAGATTAAAAGAACCAAATTATAATCATAATTTTTACAGACACCAGAGTTAGAAAACTTTCAAGGTCTGTAGCTGCCTTGAACCTTCCTTGTACATGTAATACTCAAGTGTCATTTGTTGCTCTGGCTTCTGCCAAGAATTTGACTGTTTGATGTGAATGCATTTCAAATGACAAAAGTATTGTAATTATTGTGTAAAAAACTGTACAATTCATTTCTTTTTCAGAGAGTAAAATTAAAGCATTTAAAACATGCTTTATGTTAAAGAAAAATAGGTTTTTGAAATAAGTATATTCAACTTAGGTAATCACATTATTTCTTCCTTATTTGAGAAGTGTCCTTGGGCGCTGAATACTCATAAACTGTTGCACATATGGGGTGAATTTTTAGAGAGAAAATCACTAGCACCTGGATTGCAGTTACTTTCAAAATGTCTTTTGTGTATTTCCAGCTTGCGGTATTTCTGCTTATAGAAAGTATAAGCATATAAGTTAAAAATTTTTTTAAATCCAAACCATGTTATTTTTTCACATCACCTTTTCTTCTCCATCACATGCTTCCTTAATCAAACTCAAATTGATGTTATTTTAAGTTGTATGTCAAGCCCCAGTGACTTATAATATTACTAAGACTCATACATAAGAGCTCCCCTACCATTTTTCTTATATGATATGTTGAATAATATTAGTTAGATATACAAATTAATGGACCAAATTTGAAGTCTTTCTAAATTTTTATTATCTAAGTGATGTCTTCTAAAGTTTACTAAGTTTTGTTTTTTAATTTTTTTATTTAAATTTTTTTTATTCTCGCATTTGGCTTTCAATTGGCTTTCAATTGTCTTAGTTTGATTTTTTTTAGTATTTTAAATTTTTCTTTTCTTTTCATTCTTATTTATTTATTTTTTATTTATTTTATTGTGACAGAGTCTCACTTGTGGCCTTCAGTAGAGTGCCGTGGTATCACAGCTCATAGCAACCTCCAATTCTTGGGCTTAAGTGATTCTCTTGCCTCAGACTCCCAGGTAGCTGGGACTACAGGTGCCCACCACAATGCCTGGAATTTTTTTGGAGAGACCAGGTCTTACTCTTGCTCAGGCTGGTCTCTAACCTCCGAGCTCAGGGCATTTCACCCACCTCTGCCTCCTGGAGTGCTAAAATTACAGGCACAAGCCACCATGTCCAGCCTTTAATTCTTTAGATGTTCAGGAGACTAAAACTTTCTGGACTGTCTTTATAAATTCTGTGAACAAGTAATTAATCCAATGAACTTACGTTGTCATTCATTCAGGATTCATTTCCACAAATGTAAACAAAGTTGTTGAATTCTTAAGGCCGGGAACAGGTGAAAACTTAATCTAATATTCCAGGTACATGAACGCATTTCTATTCTTAAATCTCCGAGTATTGATCACGTCTATTTTAAATTTTCTTCATTTAGTTTCTAAACCAATAGCATTTTCTTTTTTTACTTTTTTCTTTTTCTCTTTTAAGTGGGAAAAAGAAAGATTATCTTTAGGCAAATTTTTCTCTGAAGTCTAATTCATATTTGCTTAACTGTTCTCCTTAAAATTTATCACTATGATTATCTCCAACTCCTTACAAGTGTGTTCCAATATTGATTTAGTAAAGTTATTAAGGACTTTTGTTCCTATAATCATTAAAAATAATTTTATGATGATATATTTCATAGACAGAATTTCTTCCATAGCTTGCCTTGATATATTAGCAACCACAAAACCCTGTATGGTGCTGCGTGATGCCTATATTCACATGGACCCAGAGGAACTAGAGGAAAAAGCAAGGGGTCAGCACAAGTATGAGCAACCAATTCTCTTGTCCCTCCTTATATCTTTGCATTGATAATAATTTCTAGGTAGATTCAGAGCAGAAAGATGCAACAGAACCAGCAGTGTTCATACTGAAAAATGCTGTGATCATTCAAATGTGGGTTTCTAAAATAGGGTGGAAGGAAAAGTTCACAGCATGTCCTCCAGAGTGTGATTTTTTAAAAATCTGCAGAAGTCTGAGGGACATGTGAGACCTTTATCCTATTACCTTGTCTCACAAACCCTGCAGTCCAGTGATGAAAGTCAGTGAATGGTCAGGAAGAAACTTTTTCTTCTCAAACATCAGCATGAAGCGTTCTCTCTTTCCCCCCTGTAAAAATCTTTGAAGGGCTTCCCTCTTTCTATTTGCCTTTTACTGAATTTTCCACTTGTCCGTCAGGGGGCCATGTTTGGGAGAAACTGTAAGGTACATAATGTCTGTGCCCAAGTGACACACCTTCCAACCACTCGCTATTATCCTTTTGGCAATTTATTTCATCACTTAACCTTAAAATTATTCAGTAATTACAAATTTAGCGCAGAATTGTTTCAATATAAGTGCTCCAAGAATAATTTGAGTTTATTTTAAAGAAATATCTTTAAACTCATTTTACAGGGGAAAAAAAAATCTATCTGCCATTTGTTGAAACTAGGGGGAAAAAAACTGAATAGCATTTTTCCATCTCTACATATAAGAGAATTTTTTTTTGCCCCAAAGCAATTCTTGTCCATTAAAGATGTTTGCCAGATGACATAAGATGTTCTGCACTGGCAGATTCAGTGGTTATTTGGAAAGCTTCACCGCCACCTGCAACTGCACCTGCTGTGAGGTTTTACTTGCAGATTCCTTGGTGAACACAGAATCTATGGCCTAGATTACTAAAATGAACCTAATCCTAGAGGCAATTTTCTAATATTGTTAAGGAGTTTCCCTGGATAGGAATGGACTATACAGATATGTTTTCCCTTGAAAATTGGCTTAAACTAGTAAAAGCATAAACACTAAATAGTGTATTGGGATGTAATTTTCTTCACTAACATTATTGTACAAAAATTTCCAAAGTTTGAATTCACCATAGACTTAATTCCTAAGTTTACCAAAAAAAAAAAAAAAGGAAGAGAGAGAGAAAGTATTATCTCTACAATTCTTTCTTCTTTTCTATTAATATTTAGTAATTTCATCTGCTACTTGCACGATCTTTTAAAAGTATTAGTATCTTGGGTTTTTTAATGTTTTATCTTTCTTGAATTAGGTAACTTTGACTTCTCAAACCTATAAAGGAAAAATCCAAGTTTGGCAGTGTCTTTTAAAGACACTGGTCTGTAAGGTATCAAGTTATACTCCCATCTCAACTCCTGCCTCTTTTCCCAGTTTCATGCTGGCCCCCAGTTAATTTTTTGTCCAACCACTCTGGCCTCTTGAGGTTCTTCAAATATACAGGAATACCCTGGCTTCAGAGCCTTCAACCATACTCATCCCTGGTCTGAAACACTCATCACCCTGCTAGCTGCATGGCTGGGCTCCTTCACTTCATTTAAGAGTCTACTATAATTCACACAGGTGGAAAGGCCCACCCTAAACACTCTATTAAATATGGCAGTGCCTCCCGCACTCAGCCTCTCCTGTCCCGTTATTCTGCTTCATTATTATACCTCCCCCAGTCACGAGCTGTGTTGCAGCTTTATTCATCTGTTTCCTCTCTAACAGTGTAATTTTCGTAAGAACAGGGCCTTTGCATATTATTTTAACACAATAAATCTCCTTATAAATGGTGGATATTCCACAAATATGTGTTCAATAAATTCATGAATGGATAATACATTAGACTCTGGAATAGTCCATAAGACCATTTTTCTTTGTTTTAAGGAATAATATGTGATGCTGTTAAAGAATATAATGACAAAAGTTGACCTTTTTCTTGTTATGAAGTTGACATTTTCAGAAGTTATCTAAAGTAGGAAACTAAATTTTACTTGATAGTTTTTTGAGACAGAGTCTCAACCTGCCACTCTGGGTAGAGTACTGTGATGTCATAGCTCACAGCAACCTCCAACTCTTGTACTTAAGTGATTGTCTTGCCTCAGCCTCCCAAGTAGCTAGGATTGCAGGTACCCGCCACAACGCATGGCAGTTGTCATTTTTGTTTGGAAGGCCCTGGCTGGATTTGAACCTGCCACCTCCATTGTTTGTGGCTGGCACCCTAGCTGCTGAACTAGAGGCACTGGGCCAATATTCTAGTATTTTGAAAGTATGCTAGAATGAGAGGATATTTTTTGGTAAAGATTTGGTGTTGCTTTCTTTTTCATGGTCTAATATTTATATAGCCAGCTTAAGGTAGGCTCTAGTATTAGGAATTCTGTTTGCTAAAAAGTCAAACCCCAGAAGTTTTTTTTTTTTTTTTTAATAATTTTATTGAATCATAATTATGTACATTGGTGCAATCACAGGGCACGATTCATATACATTCAGAAATATTTTGATCATACTGTTACAGATATCCTTCATGGCATTTCCTTGATCACT
>CAUYON010021423.1:0-14093 GCA_963573935.1 Arctocebus calabarensis
TGCCTATAGTCTCAGCTACTCGGGAGGCTGAGGCAAGAGAATCGTCTAAGCCCAGGAGTTGGAGGTTGCTGTGACCTGTGTGATGCCATGACACTCTACCAAGGGTGATAAAGTGAGACTCTGTCTCTCCAAAAAAAAAAAGATGGACATGTTCCCTCTTTTGTTTTTACATGGATGGAACTGGAAAATATTCTTCTTAGTAAAGTATCTCAGGAATGGAAAAAAGAATATCCAATGTACTCAGTACTACTATGAAACCAATTTGTAATCACTCACACTTGCATATGAAAAATGAAACACAACTATAGCCTAGGACGAAAGAGGGAATGGGAGGGAGAGGGGAAGGATGGGGGGGGTCAATAGAGGGAGGTTTAGTAGGGGGACCACACCTATGGAGCATTCTGCTAGTACAAGTTGGATCTATCAGGTATAGAACACAAATGTCTTCATGCTGTAATTGGGTAAATGAGGTGCAAGCTATGTTGATTAGTAGCATGTAAGCACTCCAATTTGTGCAAATAATCAATACATCAAATCCCATAATGGCATAAATAAATGTATGTATGATCTATGTACAAATGACTTAATAAAAAAAAGAAAGAAAAACAAAAAACAAATATAGTCCTACTTCAGTGACTCCAAAAAATTATGTAAGCTGTGATGTAGCCTGAGTCACACTGCTATACAAAATCTAAACTGTTGTGTCAGCCTAGTGCTAGGAATCTCAGCCATCAATACAATGTATAAGGCACAAATGGAAGATCACTTTTCTGTGGGTGGATGGAGGGCTAAGAAGTTTCCTGGTTCAAACCCTTGAGGAATAACAGCTAAAGTAAGCATAAAAGGCCACTTAATATCTGTGATCAGAAGCCTGGATCCCAGGACATTACAGTATGCAGTCACTACATGGTCACTGTGAACGACATCACAATGGGTATTGTCCTGGGTTACCATGTTTATGCTTAATCTTATTCCCGCTAAGCATGTGTACTGGCTATGCGGGTTTGTCATTGGGTTCAAACTGTTACAGAAGAGTGGGGTTCTATTCCCCGCACTCAATTTCTGTTTCCAAATTTTGTTTGTATATCCAGTCAATGGATTCAACAGCCCTTCCTTTTCTTTTCAGGTGATGGATTTGTAAGTAAGTGGAAGAATATGGTTTATACGTAGTGCTGCCCTGGGACATTACACAACAACAACTCAAGTCCAAAATCAGACAGTTATTCACAGAAATTCTAAGTTCTATTTTTCCTGAGATTTTATTGCTTTATCTAGAGTAGGCTTGTTTCAGACTGTAGGTGTCCTACTGAAGGTCCTCTCTTGAAATATGGTTAGGCAATGTGTCCAGTAATGTACTCTTTCATTTATTTAGTCTTATCATGGTAAATATATGCCTGCCTGTAAAGTTCCAACATTCCTGACATCTGGGCCAGGTGTGTCCAAACTTTTGGCTTCTTGGCCACATAGGAATTAGAAGAGTTATTTTGCCCACACGTTCAATACACAATCACTAATGAAACCTGATAATCAAAAAAGAGAAGTGGGAATTACTGTGGTGATATATTCCACTATGGATAAGCAAAACAGTCCTGACATAATCACTATGTGTCACTGGGGCCTGCGGATTGGATATGCATCAAAGCCTCTGATAATGGCATTTCTTAAGTAGAGCTCAATGACTCTTGCCACACATGGCTACAATATTTGGTAGCTCTGGGAGGCCAACGTGGACTGATCCTCTAAACTCAGTGGCTGGAGACAAGGCTGAGCAATACCAAGGTACCACAGCCCTGATCACACACCTGGTTTTACAAAAATAGAAAAGGTCATCAAGGTTTGTGGCCCTTGCTTTAGTTCCAGGTACTCCTGTGGCTGATTCACGAGGATCCCTTCATCCCTAGAGTTGGATTTTGTGATGTTGTAGGCTGAGGCCCTGATGCTCTAGCCTGGGCAACATAGTGAGAGTCCATCTCATGAAAAATAATGAAAAAAAGAAAGAAGGAAGGAAGGAAGGAAGGAAGGAAGGAAGGAAGGAAGGAAGGAAGGAAGGAAGGAAGAAAGGAAGAAAGGAAGAAAGAAAGAAAGAAAGAAAGAAAGAAAGAGAACTGATTCTGACAGGGCCGACTCCGAGGCCACTGCAGCACACGCCATCTCCATCCTCCCTCATCGGCCTTCTCAGCATTTGGCCTCGTCCCACTCTTCTTCCTGACCCCTCGCCTGCTCCGAGATGCGGGGCCGTCAGTAATGGAGCCCCATCGACAGCCTCGTCCCACCTTCTATCCCACAAAGAAGAGTGGAAGTTCTCTGCAATAATAAAAGCCAAGGAACTTTGAACTCCCTTAGAATACACTTCTAATGCTTATTATCAAGATCTCTTGCTTTATGACACAAGGGAAAATAACCCTGATTGAAAAGGCTGTATAATAATGGCCAAATCACACTAGGAATGAGGTTTAAAACTGAGGTATATAGATAAATATTTAACTAGAATCTAAAGGTCTTTCTCCTCTCTGATTAATGGGGAGGGTACTGAGGTCTTTGCTAACAACACAGGAAATCCTGTGACCCTGCGGTGGTGCAAAGACTGAGGTCCTCTCCAGTCAAAACCCTCACGAGAACGTAAAGGGCAGACCTGGGAATCCTCCCACAATGCCTGGTGCACAGTGGGCCTGCAGAAGAAAACTGCCCAGAACCAGGCAGCAGAGAATGGATAATATGACCCAACAAATGACTTGAATTTGTAATGGGGTAAGGCCACTTTTAATTTTTGTACAGCAAGATTGTTTTGTAGTGCTGGCTACTGTGGAGTCTCATAATAGTTAAATTACTCCACCTAGCAGGTATTTTCCACCAGTTTTTGCCTACAAAGACATTCTTAGAAAACCACTGGCATATTGTTAGCTAACAGTTATGGTGTAATTGACCTACTTACAATAAAATACAAAAAACCTCACTCACAATGAAAAAGTATTTCTTTTATTTTTCAAATTTTAGTGTGTGTAAGGTTTACCTGAAGGGCTTGTTTAAAATGTCTCATCCATAGAAATTTGGATTTAGTGGCCTGGGAAGAGGCTGAGGAAGCTGTACATTTAGTAAGCACCCCAAGTGCTTCTTAAGCGGCAGCGGTGGTGGCAGGGGGTTTATAAGATGGTGAGAGTGGCGAAGAGCTTCATAACAGCAATCATTGCCCCATGTACCTGCTTTTAAATCTAAATGTTATTTTTCCAACTCCCATCCCAGACACTGATTCCTCTGAGAACCAAATGAAAACAACAAGGAAAGAAAGCATAGTTCATCCACAATCCTTTCTTTTCTTTTTTTGAGACAGAGTCTCACTTGGTCACCCTTGGTAGAGTGCCGTGGTGTCATAGCTCACAGCAGCCTCAAATTCTTGGGCTCAAGCGATCCTCTTTCCTCAGTCTCCCAAGTAGCTGGGACCACAAGCACCAGCCACAACACCTGGCTAGTTTTTAGGGATGGGGTCTCGCTCTTGCTCAGGCTGTTCTCGAACTCATGAGCTTAGGCAATCCACCCACCTTTGCCTCCCAAGTGCTGGGATTACAGGTTTTAGCAACCACTCCCAGCACACTCAAAATCTTTTCATCCAGTAGTTTGGCTTCCTTTTACTATAGCACCAGAGGGAGTTGGACAGAAATTTGAGTAAGGAGATAGAAATTAAGAAGGGAACTCATTAGGCGGGAATCTCCAGGGGTGAAACAAAAGACCTATAACCACAGAGCTACTTGCATAGTCCCACAAGACAGGTATAGCTGGAAGGAATTGGTGGTATCTAATTTCAATCAAAACAAATCTGTGTGAAGAGCATGGGAAGGAGAAACTTCCAGGCAGTAGAAACACCTTGCAGAAATGCCTAGAGGAAAGAATGTTATGGAATGTATGAGAAACAGTGAAGTCTCAGCTTTTCAGAGCAGGGTCAGAATCCAGGAACTGGGATGTGTGGCAGACACACTGCAACATTTCGTTCCTGCACATACAGCAGACATTGCTAATTGATTGCAGAACACGCATGCCACACTCACATGCATGTACCTTAGAGCCCTTCACGGGACAGGGCACAGGATGCTATTGGCACGTGGTATGAACCTGTCTACGGAGAAGTACTTAGAAATAACTTGGGCAAGTCCCAGCTACTCGGGAGGCTGAGGCAAGAGAATCGCCTAAGCCCAGGAGCTGGAGGTTGCTGTGAGCTGTGACGCCACAGCACTCTAGTGAGGGCAATAAAGTGAGACTCTGTCTCTAAAAAAAAAAAAAAAACTTGGGCAGGTGGGGTGTTGTTCAATTTTGGTGATGCTGTGACTATGACATGGCTCCTCCATATCTGTGGGTTTTGTATCTGTGGACTCAAATATTGCAGATAGAAAATATTTTTATAAGTAATCCAGAGATGATTGAAAGTGTACAGGAGGATGTGTGTAGGTTACATGCAAATACTGCGCTATTTTATATCAGGGACTTCAGGTTCCATGGATTTTGGTGGGGGGGCTGGAACTAATGCCCTGTGGATACTAAGGAGCAACCGTACCTCTGGCCTCACAGATGAAATATCTTCTACTTTTTAAAAGTGTAACATGGAAACATCAGTGTGCACACATCCACACGTGCAAACACATCTGCCAGACACAGAGAGCTTGCCTGGGGACCTGTCACTAAAAAAAGAAAAATGTACCTATAAGGGGATATTCTTAACAGCAAATTACTTCTTTTGTTTTTGTTTTTCTTTTTAAGACAGAATCTCAAACTTTTGCTGGGGGTAGAGTGCTGTGGCCTCACAGCTCACAGCGACCTCAAACTCTTGGGCTTAAGTGATTCTCCTGCCTCAGCCTCCCAAGTAGCTGAGACTACAGGCACCTCCCACAAGGCCTGGCTGTTTTGGTGGTTGTTGTTGCAGTTGTTTCTTCAGCTCGCCCAGGCCAAGTTTGAACCCGCCAGCCTCTGTGTATGTGGCTGATGCCCTACCCACTGAACTATGGGTGATGCCCAAATTGTTTCTTTTCTTTTTTTTTTTTTCTGAGACAGAGCCTCAAGCTATCGCTCTGAGTGCCATGGCAACACAGCTCATAGCAACCTCCAACTTCTGGGCTCAAGCGATTTTCTTGCCTTCTCCTCCCAAGTAGCTGGGACTACAGGCGCCCACCACAACGCCTGGCTATTTTTTGGTTAAAAAAAAATTAGCAGCCATTGTAGTTTGGCGGGTCCAGGCTGGATTCGAACCCACCAGCTCAGGTGTATTTTGCTGGCGCCTTGGCTGCTTGAGCCACAGGCACCGAGTTCCAAATTACTTCTTTAATAAAAACATTGCTTTGGGGAGAAAAATATCAGTATAGCCCATTAAAACATCTAACCACCATGTTAAAGTGGAAAAACTGCTCAATTTCAAGAGGCCCTGTCTTAGTGCACTTTCTGCTGCTAATAATAGAATAGCCCAAACTGGGTATTTATATAGAAGAGGAATTTCTCCCCTACTTTTTTAATTTTTTGGCTACTCAAGTGAAGCAGAAGTGGAGAAGGAACAAAGGAGTCTGTGACTGGTGGTGAAGGATTTTATTTCTACAGTTTTGGAGGTTGAAAAGTGCAAGGTTAAGAGGCTGCAAATGGGGGGAGCCTTCTTGCTGGTGGGGACTCTCTGAAGAGTCCTGAGGTGACACAGGACACAAATGACAGGGCTAAGCATCCCCACTCAAGTTTCCCTACGACTTTTTATAAAACCAACTGTCCCACTCCTGGGATAACCCACTTATCCATTAATGGATTGATCACTCATGGCGGCTCTGTCTTCATGATCCAGTCACTGTTTAAAGGCCGCACCTCTCGATGCTGCCACCCTGGGGATTAAGTTTCAGTGTGAATTTGGGAAAGGCTATCCAGATCATAGCAGACTCCAAAGCTAAAAATTTCTCCCAGGCAAAGACTGTACTTTAAATATTCTCTCCGTGCTTATAACTGTTACAAGAGTCACATACGTCTATCATATTGAATAGTTAGAGTAAGGATAAAATTTGGTGTGTTTGATGTTGAAAAAATAACCAGTGAGTTTGTTTCAAGAATAAGAAGTTTGGATATAAATCTTGGAATAGATGTATGCTGCAATTGCTATATGTGAAAATCACATCTATCTTAGTAGGTATTGTTATGTTTATTAATTGAATTAGTTCAATCCCTAATCTAATTTTTTTTTTTACTTAAACATTAATTTTTAATTCAACTTGTTAATATGTTGTTTAGGATGTTGCATCCTCATTTATAAGTGAGAAATGTTTGTAATTTCCACTTTACAATAATATATTTTCTCCAATTTTAATATCAAGTGTATCCAGATGAAGTAGAATGATTTTACTTTTATTTATAAATATGAGTTGTCTATTTTTTGAGACCTTAGGAAAAAAATAATAAGAATTTAACTGATGACTCCCTACTGAACCTCGGAATCAAAGCATTAGGTCACCTGCTTTTTTAATCCCTAAATTCTCTTACTAAAAATAAAATGTTTGGAGTGTATTTTTTAAAAACATACTAGGATGTGTGTGTGTTTATTTACAGATTTTTCTCTTCTGTGCATTGCATGATGATCTTCAAATGAGTTTCAACTGATGTGCTGTGAGAGCATCTTAAGAGTCCTGGGAAAATTTTAAAGGTCATTAATCCAATTACTTTCATGGTTTGGCACCTGTGGCTCAAGTGGCTAAGGCGCTAGCCACATACACCTGAACTGGCTGGTTTGAATCCAGCCCGGCCCGCCAAACAACAATGACGGCTGCAACCAAAAAATAGCGGGATGTTGTGGCGGTTGCCTGTAGTCCCAGCTACTTGGGAGGCGGAGGCAGGAAAATTGCTTGAGCCTAGGAATTGGAGGTTGCTATGAGCTGTGATGCCATGGCACTCTACCCAGGGTGACAGCTTGAGGCTCTGTCTTAAAAAAAAAAAAAATTACTTTCAAAAGAAGTTTAAGGCTTGGCGCCTGTGGCTCAACGGGCTAAGGTGCCAGCCACATCCACCTGAACTGGCGGGTTTGAATCCAACCCGGGCTCGCCAAACAACAGCAATGATGGCTGCAAAAAATGCCGGGCGTTGTGGCGGGTGCCTGTAGTCCCAGCTACTTGGGAGGCAGAGGCAGGAGAATCGCTTGAGCCCAGGAGTTGGAGGTTGCTGTGAGCTGTGATGTCACAGCACTCTACCCAGAGCTACATCTTGAGGCTCTGTCTCAAAAAAAAAAAAAAATCACGATTGCTAGTCCAACCTCTGTAATCTACAGATGAGGAAATGAAGCTTGTCTCACAGTGTTGACCTTCATCCTCTGTTCCATCTCCTCAGCAAAAAACCATGAAGAGACATCACGGAAAATGTTACAAAAACCAAAGACAGGAGAGCGGACCTAACTGCACGGGCTAGTGGTTGAGAGCGTGGATTCTGCTTTCGAGTCCAGCTTTCCTACTGACCAGCTGCATCATCTTGGCGGAGTGACTTCAATGCTCTGTGCTTCAGTTTCCTTATCTGTGAAAATGGGGTACCTAGCTCATAAGGCCTCCAGGAGGATTAAATGAGTTAATATTTGAAAAGCCCTTAAAATTCAGGCTCATATGTAAGTCTCTCATGAATATTAATTAAATAAGAGCTAGTACTTGGCCCTGGAGGGAGAAACCATCCTATTTCTCCTTCTCCCTCCCTTCACCTAGATAGGCTGTGATGTCAATGACTCTCCTACAAGGCTGCAGGTGGCAGGAAAAGAAGCAGAAAATCAGTCCCTCGACTAAAGAGGCAGAGTGGCAAGGCTGGGGTTTATACTCAGCTCATTGGAACTCCAAAGCATTTATGCTTTTCATGGAGCTCTGTCAATCATGAATTATGAATCTTGGCCAGCTGAAATGGGCAAGCCCCATTCAGGAATAAAAGGTAAACCTTTTCCTGGCACATCCTTTCTAAGGTCAATTTTGGGACTGTAGAAAACTAGTATTACATGATTAACTTTGTTGTCTCTTTATGTGTTTTTTATTTACTTATTTGTTTCTAATATCTTAAAACCAGTAGCTTAGGCCTGGTGTGGTAACTCACACCTGTAATCATAGCATTCTGGGAGGCCGAGGTGGGTAGATAACTTGAGCTCATGAGTTCGAGACCAGCTTGAGCAGAGGCGAGACCCTGTCTTTACTAAAAATAGAAAAACTGAGGCAGGAGAATCGCTTGAACCCAAGAACTGGAGGTTGCTGTGAGCTATGACCCTACAGCACTCTACCCAGGGCAACAGCTTGAGACTTTGTCACAAAACAAAACAAAATAGTAGCTTAAAAATTTGCTCTAGAATTTAGTAGTTTAAAAATTTGTTCTAGAATTCTTTTTCTTTTTTTTAAGTCAGAGCCTCAAGCTGTTGCCCTGGGTAGAATACTGTGGGGTCACAGCTCACAGCAACCTCAAACTCTTGGGCTTAAGCGATTCTCTTGCCTCAGCCTCCCAGCTGGGACTACACGTGCGCGTCACAATGCCCAGCTATTTTTTTTTTTTTTTAGTTAAAGTTGTCATTTGTGTTTGGCAGGCAAAGGCTGGATTCGAACCTACCAGCTCTGGTGTATGTGGCTGGTGCCTTAGCTGCTTGAGCTACAGGCGCCGAGCCTGCTCTAGGATTCTATAATGCAGATTTAGATCCCTGGTTCTCAACCAGTGATTATTTTAACCTCTAGGGGACATTTAATCTGGAAACATTTTTGGTTGCCACTACTGGTGCAAGGGTGCTCCTGGCATCTCGGGGTAGAGGTCAGGGTGTTGCTAAACATCCCCCAAACACAGGACGGCCCCTACAATGAAGAATTTCCCATCCCCAAATGTCAACAGTGCTGAGGAGAGAACCCTGCCTTGGAGAGCATCAACAGGCTGTTCCCGTCAACATGAAATGGGAGTGGGGGTGGGGGGAGATTGTACAGGTTGTCTAAGCCAGTTTCCGACCAGCTGCATGATCACTGCCTACAGCTGGCCTGACAAGCCATCCCCGTGAGAGATGAAACCCAGGATGTTGCCGCTTAGACCCCAAATGTCCAAAACGCAAGTCCTGGAACTCAAGACTCATTATGTGACCTTGGTCTTCCTATAGACTCGTTCACATCCTGTCGTCCACTTCCTCCTGCGTGTGAAATTCTTGCCGGGTCCTCCACCCCATCTTTTTTCTCTTCCTTTTGCTTATTGTTCTATGGGAACAGTTTAATCTATCCAGTTCTACTACATTTTTTTCTATTTTTTTTTTTGAGACAGAGTCTCACTATATTGCCCTCAATAGAGTGCGGTGGTGTCACTGCTCACAGCAACCTCAAACTCTTAGACTTAAGCGATTCTCTTGCTTCAGCCTCCCACAACGGCTGGCTAATTTTTGTTGTTGTTATTGCAGTTGGCATTGTTGTTTAGCTGGCCTGGGCCGGGTTTGAACCCTCCTGATCTCAGTGCATGTGGCTGGCTCTGTAACCTCTGTGCTAGGCCGCTGAGCCTATTTTTTTCTATTCAATAAACTTTTTGTTGTTGTTGTTTGGGTTTGTTTTTTTGAGACAGAGCCTCATTTTGTCACCCTCAGTAGAGTGCAGTGTGTCATAGCTCACAGCAACCTCAAACTCTTGGACTCAAGTGATCCTCTTGCCTCAGCCTCCCAAGTAGCTGAGACTACAGGTGCCAGCCGCAATGCCTGGCTATTTTTAGAGACAGGGTCTCTTCTTGTTCAGGTTGGTCGGAATTCGTGAGCTCAAACAATCCTGGCCTCAGCCTCTGGGAGCGGTCAGATTACAGGTGTGAATCACTGCGCCAGCCTTCAGTAAACTTTTCATTGAAGTATAATATACAGACAGTAAGGTACAGAAACCATATGACTGATGAATTTTCACAAAGGGACCAATCTTGTAATCACAACCTGATTCAAGAGCTGTAACATTGCCAGCACCCCGGAAGCTCTCAGGTCTCATCCCCACCTTCCCATTGTCAAAACTCTCCCCCCAGAGATTACTTCTTCCACCCTATCTTCTGACATAGGAGACTAGTCTTGCTTGTGTTAGAACCTATGTAAAGGTATGTTGAATCTAGATTAATCCTATGTTATTGTTTTGATGTGCCTGACTTCTTTGGTTCAAAATTTTTATTGTGAGATACAACAGCATTGTGTGCAGCAATAATTCATGCATTCTCATTGCCATATAATATTCCATTACATAAATACACTATTTATTTATCCATGCTACCATGGTAGCATTCCCAGTTTAGGCTATTGTGAATAGCATAGTGCTGCTATGAACATTCTCGTACATATGTTGAGGTGAACGTATGTACGTGTTTCTGTTTTGTCTATAACCTGGGAATAGAATTGTGGGGTCTTAGGGTTAATAGATAAGTCAAACAGTATTGCAAAGTGGTGGTACCAATTTATACTCCCATGTCTGAGAGTTCCAATTGCTGTGTGTCCTCTTGCCAATACTTGGTATTGCCATCATCTTTCTTTTTACTCAGAAATTAACACAGAAAAACAGAAAATATGGTTGGATGATGAGACAGAGTTGCCACATTTAGGAAAACAAAGATAGACCCAGAGTACTCCGTTAAATTTGAGGAAGTATATCCCATACAATTTTTGAGGCATACTAAAAAATTATTCATTATTTATCTGAAATTCACATTTAACTGGGCATCTTGTATGTCTGTCTGGCAACACTATTAAAGGACATATGGCAATGACTTTGGGATTGATGATACAACTTTGTCAGCGATGTGAACGTCTGCGGGAATGGGAAGTTGGGGGGAGAAGGCAGAACCACGGGTTTCTGTAGCTTGTGCAGGAAGCCCCCTCCTGCCCTCTGGATAGGGATCAGAGACCAATGGGCACTAATAGTGGCAGTGATTTATCCAAGCTCTATCTATATTCTTAAGAGAGCATTTCCTCTGGAGACCTACGTTGTTTATTCATGGACAAAAGAAGAAAAATGGAAATTTCTTGAGCAGCTTCTACTGCCCAATCTCGTGTTAAGCAGTCTAATGGATGTTACATTAAGGGATGTTATCGTAGCCTCATGATAGCTTTCTGTGTTGGAAAACGTAAGCAGCTCAGTCAGATTTAAGGGCAGGTGAGTTAAAGCCAAAGTCTGCTCGTCTAGTCTACCAAGTCCCGTCCTTTTATCCTCAGCACGTGCTGATAATTGACCAGTCTGCATCTTGCACAGGGCTCTGTTTCTCTTTCCCCAGCTGAGCTGCCCTGACCAGACCAAGGCAAATAGCTGAAGAATTGCCCTTCCTGGTGCCCTTCATTTCCCCTGTGTTCAACCCGTACTGTCCCCTCCACATACCTCCTTCTGGCTTTCAGTTCCCTAAAAAATAATTCCACGTGCCATATCAACCTACTAGTTTCTCATTAGGGCTCCTAACTTAATTTCTGGAACAAGAAAAGTAAATAATGTCAACACAGAAGGACATGCTTTTTGTTCCCTGTGGTAGGCCATAGCTGGAGAAAGAGCCCCCTCTCCTTTACCGGCTCAGATGAGACAGGAGCTTAGTCACTTACCAGTACTTGACTTCTGGACTCCTACACTTTTTCTGGCCTCATTCCCCCCAGATCGGTTCAGATCCTGCTCCTCTCAAGAGTCTCCCTCCTTCTCAAGCTTTGCTAGAAGCCAGAAACCCCACAGCAGGCCTTTGAGTCCTGGGACGGAGTCCCCATCTAGAGCCAGTTTTCTCTCTCTTCCCCTGGAATCTGTGGGTCTCTGCATCACAATAGGATCCTTTGGAATGTGTCGTTTCTGAAATTTTAGTTAAAATAATGGAAACTCTGAATTATAAGGCATTAAAAGATGATTATGTGTAGTTGAAGGTCTGGCATTTCCTAATTTGAGCTAAATGATTTTTATAAACAAAATGCCACTCCAAAACATTTTTCTTCATGTTAAAACCTGTGTTCCTCAAAGCAGTCACTTGTGTCACCTTCCTCTTTCCCTCTCTTCCTGCTCCTTTCAGTTTTTATTGCGACCTCTCTGCTTTTTCCTTTGGTGGGTGGGAATGGGGCTCCAGAGCTCTTTCTTGACAGGAGAGTTGGGACAGATTCTTCTTTGAAATGTTTTCTTGGCTCAGCACCCATAGCACAGCGGTTACGATGCCAGCCACATACACCAAGGGTGGCGGGTTCAAACTTGGCCTGGGCCAGATGAACAACAAGGACAGCTGCAACAGAAATTAGCCGGGCATTGTGGCAGGCATCTGTAGTCCTAGCTGCTATGGAGGCTGAGGCAAGAGAATTGCTCAAGCCCTAGAGTTGGAGGTTCTGTGAGCTGTCATGCCACAGTACTCTATGGAAGGCAACATAGTGAGAATCTGTCTCAAAAAAGAAAAAAAGTTTTCTTAAAAAACTTTCCATTATTATTTGTATCTTACACAAAAGGACAAATGGGTTTTTTTGGTGGGGGGTGATAATAAAATTTAGTTTTTCAACTTTATGAACGCATAATTGACAAATTAAATTCATAAAGTTGTAAAAAAAACCCATGCCAGATAATAGTTAATTTAGGAGCCCTTTCAGGAGTATATGTATTTTTTTTTTTTTTTTGAGACAGGAGTCTCAAGCCGTCACCCTGGGTAGAGTGCCATGGTGTCACAGCTCACAGCAACCTCAAACTCTTGATCTTAAGTGATTCTCTTGTCTCACCCTCCCAAGTAGCTGGGACTACAGGCGCCCACCACAATGCCCGGCTATTTTTTTAGTTGCATTTGCATTGTTGTTTTTAGCTGGCCAGGGTGTGTTTGAACCCACCACCCTCGGTGTATGTGGCCAGCGCCCTGCAGACTAAGCTATGGGTGCCGCCCAGTATTTATATATATATGTATTTTTTATAAATCTATAAGTTTTTTTTTCAGGAGTGTGCACACTTTATTGAAGTCCTTTGTGGACGTCGTGTGAGTATAAACTGCTGCATGAAGCGTGGGTCCAGGCAGGGCTGGCATGAAGTGGAGACCATGTGGTGCTGGGTGGCCACTGGCAGCTTTGACAGGGATTCCACTCTACGGACGACACTGGATGATGATCACCGGGATGATGATGAGCATATAGTCCCAAGGAGGCTGAGGACCAGGGCCCAAATGTTCAGGCACTTGGCAGTGGAGGCGTGGGTCTTGGCCCAGCCAGGTCGCCCACCATCTTCCTGTCCCTAGACTTCACGGAGTAGGTGAGATGCTATGAAGCCCAGGCAGAAGCAATTCATGAAGAGTGTGTTGAACAGGGACCAGATGATGTGATCGGGCACAGCAGTCTTGCCATGGATGTGGATCACAGTGGGAACAGGGCTTGGGGGCGTCCCCAGCATGGCCACTTCATGCTCTTCCTTGAGCAGTTGGGAATTCGGGGGGAGCCCTGTGTGGGTTTGAGTGAAGACATTTTGGGAAGAGTGGTTCATGGTGCCGAGAGGAGGCTGCAGTGGTTTGATAAATCTGTAATTTTATTAAGACAAAAACTGACAGTGGTATGAAGTTTACATTTAAACAAAGTTTTCACAGAAATCTAACACATACCTAAAAAGATTTAACAATGTAGCTCTGGTTGGCAAGTCTAGATGTCAAGAACTGATGATCTTGTGATTCAAGACTGAGCATTTGGGTATGATGAAATTTTTAGGATTTTTTTTTTTTTTTTTGAGACAGAGCCTCAAGCCATCACCCTGGATAGAGTGCTGTGGCATCACAGCTCACGGCAACCTCCAATTCCTGGGCTCAAGTGAGTCTCTTGCCTCCGCCTCCCAAGTAGCTGGGACTACAGACACCCACCACAAGGCCTGGCCATTTTTTGGTTGCAGCCGTCATTGTTGTTTGGCAGGCCCGGGCTGGATTCGAACCCACCAGCTCAGGTGTGCGTGGGTGGTGCCTTAGCCGGTTGAGCCACAGGTGCTGAGCCAATTTTTAGGATTTTTTTTTTTTTTTTTGAGACAGAGCCTCAAGCTGTCGCCCTGGGTAGAGTGCCATGGCATCACAGCTCACAGCAGCCTCCAATTCCTGGGCTCAAGCGAGTCTCTTGCCTCCGCCTCCCAAGTAGCTGGGACTACAGGCGCCCACCACAACGCCCGGCCATTTTTTGGTTGCAG
>CAUYON010021426.1:0-16036 GCA_963573935.1 Arctocebus calabarensis
TTGGAGGTTGCTGTGAGCTGTGATGCCATGGCACTCTCTCCAGGGTGACAGCTTGAGGCCCTGTCTCAAAAAAAAAAAAAAAAAAAAAGAGGATATATTCTTTTCTCTTCTTTTGCAGTAAAGTATTTTCAAGACAAGAGGATATATTCTTTTTTTTTGAGACAGAGCCTCAAGCTGTCACCCTGGATAGAGCGCTGTGACATCACAGCTCACAGCAACCTCCAATTCCTGGTCTCAAGCGAGTCTCCTGCCTCCCCCTCCCAAGTAACTGGGACTACAGGCGCCCGCCACAACACCCGGCCATTTTTTGGTTGCAGCCGTCATTGTTGTTTGGCAGGCCTGGGCTGGATTCGAACCTGCCAGCTCAGGTATATGTGGCTGCACCTTAGCCCGTTGAGCCACAAATGCCAAGACAGAATATATCATCTTTATTAAAAAAGGAGGATTGGCCGTTGCTGTCTAACGCCAGCGCCGCCTCTAGCTCACCGAGCTCCAGCCAAAGGAGAAGTGGGGTAAATAAGGAGGTCTTTATACCATGGCTCATACAAAGCAGACTGCCCCTAAATCCACCTGTGGTAAAGCACCCAGGAAGCAATTGGCTACAAAAGCCGCTCGCAAGAGTGCGCCCTCTACTGGAGGGGTGAAGAAACCTCATCGCTACAGGCCTGGTACTGTGGCACTCAGAAGTCCACTGAACTTCTGATTCACAAACTTCCTTCCGGCGTCTGGTGCGAGAAATTGCTCAGGACTTTAAGACAGATCTGCGCTTCCAGAGTGCAGCTATTAGTGTTTTGCAGGAGGCAAGTGAGGCCTATCTGGTTGGCCTTTTTGAAGACACCAACCTGCGTGCCAAACGTGTAACAATTATGCCAAAAGACATCCAGCTAGCACGCCGCATACGTGGAGAACGTGCTTGAGAGTCCACTATGATGGGAAACATTTCATTATCAAAAAAAAAAAAATTCTCTTCCTCCTGTTATTGGTAGTTCTGAATGTTAGATTTTTTTTTCCCATGGGGTCAAAAGATACTTGAGTATATGATTGCGACTGGAAAAATAGGGGACAGAAATCAAGTATTGGCAGTTTTTCCATTTTCATTGGTGTGTGAATTTTTAATATAAATGCCGGGATGTGCAGCATTAATGCGAGTCAAAATCTTTCAGTGAACAAGTTTCAGCAGTTCAACTTTACAACAATTATAAATAAACCTGTTAAATTTTTCTGGACAATGCCAGCATTTGGATTTTTTTTAAAACAAGTACATTTCTTATTGGCAGCAAAAAAAAAAAAAAAACAAAAACACATCAGGGTCTCTCTGAATGCTGCTATGAAGCCCTTAAGGCCTTTTCTGAGTACCTCGAACAGACAACTGATTGACCCCATCATTTCTTTGTTGCAAGGCATCCTTTGTGAAAACCAGCCACACTAAATGACAATCATTAAAATTTTTAGTATCCCCATAATTGATCAAAAAGAGCAGTTCTTGATCTCCCAATCCCTTGCCCTCAATTTAGGGCAATACCTTCAATACCTTATCAAAATTAATCTCTATACCTAGATATTAATTTGAATAAGTCCGATTGAAATGGATGCCAGGGATTACATCACTTACCACAGACAGTAGAAATTTTTTTGTTTTCAGATCATTATTCAGTGTAGTTCCAAAATCCCATTCTCAGAGTTGGCTTTTTACAGCCGTCCGTGTTAATAATTGTCACATGTAGGATTCTTTAGAAATGGGGCCTGATTCAATGCTTACATGCTAATTATTGAGAATGGGGTTTTCCTGGGGCTTTTCTGGTTTCAGCACTGAATATCCCACGTTCTGAGAATCTCTTCAGTCCTTGGCAAGCTGGGACAGTTGGTCACCCAAATTTGGGCGGCGCCATCCCAGGGTAGCAAGAATAGGTGAAAGGGGAAACAAGGCAGGGAAGCAGGGAAAGCAAAAGCAAGTAATTCCGCCTATACAAGGTGATATATTAACAAGCTGACCACAATGTCAAGAGGAGAACATAACTCATTGCTCACTTATGTGACTTATTTCCAGACAGGCTGCACCAAGCCACTACTGTTGGGAATAATGGAAGTAGGAAGAAAGAAGAATCTGTCTGCCAGTTTCTTCCTGTCTCACATCTCTCACTGGTCATGGCTCACCATGGGGAGTGTTAACCCCCCTGCAATTCCAGACTCTATCACCTTAGCCTTTCTGAATAGCTGCTAGGGGGCTAGATCACACAGCTCCTGCAGCAGTACTTCTGAGCCTGAGGGGGTGGGAGAAACCATAGCTGAAGTGGGCCTGGTTAGGTCAGGCTTCTGAGCCCTGGAGCCCTGTGGCTCCTATTACAAGGGGCAGAATGGAGGCTGTACCATAACCTGACCTTCATACTGGGGCGTACAAAAGGGCTGGCAGTAGTAGGAGATGAGGCAGGTGAGAACCTGGAAGGCAGGTGTTGGTAGAGCAAATCTGGGGAGATATATAAATGGGGTGCAACACAGAAGCTATATGTACGTGTGTGGATTTGTCAATGTGTATTAATATTTAGAACTGGTTGGCTTGGCGCCTGTGGCTCAAGCGGCTAAAGCGCCAGCCACATACGCCTGAGCTGGCAGTTCGAATCCAGCCCGGGGCCGGCCAAACAACAATGACGGCTGCAACCAAAAAAAAAATAGCCAGGAGTTGTGGCGGGCGCCTGTAGTCCCAGCTACTTGGGAGGCGAAGGCAGGAGACTCACTTCAGCCCAGGAATTGGAGGTTGCTGTGAGCTGTGATGCCATGGTACTCTATCCAGGGTGACAGCTTAAGGCTCTGTCTCAAAAAAAAAAAAAAAAAATTTAAAACTGGTATAAAAACAGCATAACATGGTGGTTAATGCTTGTGCTCTAGGGCGGCGCCTGTGGCTCATCGAGTAGGGCGCTGGCCCCATATACTGAAGGTGGCGAGTTCAAACCCAGCCTCGGCCCAACTGCAAAACAGAAAAATAGCCGGCCATTGTCGTGGGTGCCTGTAGTCCCAGTTACTTGGGAGGCTGAGGCAAGAGAATCGCCTAAGCCCAGGAGTTGGAGGTTGCTGTGAGCTGTGTGATGCCATGGCACTCTACCAAGGGTGATAAAGTGAGACTCTGTCTCTACAAAAAAAAAAAAAAAGAAAAAAAATGCTTGTACTCTAGAGTCATGCAGACTTGAATTCCAGCTTTGCTACGTACGTGTACAAGCAGTATCATTTTGGGTAAATTACTTAACCCCAAATGTAAAATGGGGATCACAATAGTACTTATTGAACATATTTGTTATAATGAGTAAATGAGATAAAGCCTATATGATTATTACAAGAGTGCTCAACATGCACAAAGTATTTAGCAAGTGTTGGTGATTATTACAATTGATTGGTGGTGATACTTCTTAAAGACACATCACATATCTAATTAACCTGACAAGTTTCTTTCAGATTTGCTTTGATTTATGAGTTTAGTAAGATTAATTATTATTATTATTTTTAGAGACAGAGTTTCCTTTATCACCCTCGGTACAGTGCTGTGGCATTGCACAGCTCACAGCAACCTCCAACTCCTGGGCTTAGGTGATTCTCTTGCCTCAGCCTCCCGAGTAGCTGGGACTACAGGCGCCCACCACAACGCCAGGCTATTTTTTGTTGCAGTTGTCATTGTTGTTTAGCAGGCTCAGACCGGGTTTGAACCTGCCAGCCCCGGTGCATGAGGTCAGCAGCCTAACTGCTGAGTATAGGCATCGAGCCAAGATTAATTAGTTTAGTAAGATTAATGATAACCACTACCACTTTCTGAGTATTAGCTACCTACGAGGAATTATGCATTCAACATTCAATACTATGAATAGGCTCGGCGCCTATGGCTCAGCGGGCTAAGGCGCCAGCCACGTATACCTGAGCTGGTGGGTTCGAATCCAGCCCCAGCCTGCCAAACAAAACAACAATGACGGCTGCAACCAAAAACCCGCCAGGCGTTGTGGTGGGGGCCTGTAGTCCCAGCTACTTGGGAGGCAGAGGCAGGAGACTCGCTTGAGCCCAGGAATTGGAGGTTGCTCTGAGCTGTGATGCCATTGCACTCTGTCCAGGGGGACAGCTTGAGGCTCTGTCTCAATAAAAAAATAAAATAAAATACTATGAATAAGGTGTGTCCATTTTTCTTTCTTTCTTCCTTTTTTCTTTTTTGAGCCAGAGTCTCAAGCTGTCACCCTGGGTAGAACGCTATGGCGTCACAGCTCACAGCAACCTCCAACTCTTGGGCTTAAGCCATTCTCTTGCCTCAGCCTCCCAAGTAGCTGGGACTACAGGCACCCACCACAATGCCCGGCTATTTTTTGTTGTGGTTGTTGTTGCAGTTGTCATTGTTGTTTTAGCTGGCATGGGCCAGGTTGGAACCCGCCAGCCTCAGTGCATGCGGCCGGCGCCCTACCCACTGAGCTACAGGTGCTGCCTGGTATGTCCATTTTTCAAGAAGTAACCCAAGGTCTAGAGAGTTTGTTAAGTAGCTGAGAGGAATTTTTTAAATTTCAGAATATTATGGGGGTACAAATATTTTGGTTATGTGATTGCTTTTCTGCAAAACTTTGAGTCAAAGTTATAAACTGTGTCTGTGAGATAGCATGCATTATACCTGTTAGGTGTAAATTTACTTGTCCCCCTGCCCCCCACTTGTTTCCTCTGCATTGAAATTTACTACCATATGTGCACCTGAATGTTGATCAATTAGATCAAATTTATTTTTGAGACAGAGTCTTACTGTGTTGCCCTCAGTAGAGGGCTGTGATGTCATAGCTCACAGCAACCTCAAACTCTTGGGCTTAAGCAATTGTCGTGCCTCAGCCTCCAATGTAGTTGGGAATACAGGAGCCCACCTTAATGCCCGGCTATTTTTTGTTGCAGTTGTCATTGTTGTTTAACTGGCCTGGGCTGGGTTTGAACCCACCAGCCTCGGTGCATGTGGCTGGCACCAAACCAATTAGTTCCATCTTAATAGTGGGTACCTGTGGTGTGTGTTTTTCCATTTTTGTGATATTTTGCCTAAAAAAATGATTTGCATTTCCATACAGGTTGTTACAAAAGGTATTAGTTTACCTTTTTTTTTTTTTTGTAGAGACAGAGTCTCACTTTATCGCCCTCAGTAGAGTGCTGTAGCATCACAACTCACAGCAACCTCTAGCTCTTGGGCTTGGTTGATTCTCTTGCCTCAGCCCCCTGAGTAGCTGGAACTACAGGCGCCCACCACATGGGAAATGCCTGGCTATTTTTCTGTTTTGCAGTTCGGCCAGGGCCGGGTTTGAACTTGCCACCTTCAGTATATGGGGCCAGTGCCCTACTCGATGAGCCACAGACGCCGCCCTAGTTTACCATTTTTTATAGCTGAGTAGTACTCTATGAGATACATGTACCACGTTTTATTAATCTTTTTTTTTTTTTTTTGTAGAGACAGAGTCTCACTTTATCGCCCTCAGTAGAGTGCCATGGCGTCACACAACTCACAGCAACCTCCAACTCCTGGGCTTAGGAGATTCTCTTGCCTCAGCCTCCCGAGTAGCTGGACTACAGGCACCTGCCACAACACTCGGCTCCATATTTTAGTAATCCATTCATGTATTGATGGGCACTTGGGATGATTCCACATCTTTTTTTTTTTTGAGACAGAGTCTCACTATGTGGCTCTCAGTAGAGTACTGTAGTGTCACAGCTCACAGCAACCTCAAACTCTTGGGCTTCAGCGATTTTCTTGCATCAGCCTCCCAAGTAGCTGGGACTACAGGTGCCTGATGCGCAGGCTATTTTTTTTTTATAATTGTCATTGTTGTTTGGCAGGTCTGGGGTGGGTTTGAACCTGCCAGCCCCAGTGCATGTGACCAGTGCCCCAGCTGCTAAGCTACAAGCGTCAAACCATGATTCCACATCTTTGCAGTTATGAGTTGTGCTGCAATAAAAATTGAAGTGCACGTGTATTCTTGAGTAAAGGCCTTACATTCCTTTGGGTAAATACCCAATAGTGGGATTGCTGGATCAAATTATAGGTCTGCTTTTAGTTCTTTGTGGAATCTCCATGCTATTTTTAGAAGGTTGTACTAGTTTGCAGTCTCACCAAGAGTGTACAAGTGTACCTTTGTCCCCACACCCACAGCACCATCTGTTGTTTGGGATTTTCTGATAAACACCGTTCTCGCTGGAGTTAGGTGATCTCTCATTGTGGTTTTGATTTGCATTTCCCTGATGATGATTAGAGATGTTGAGCATTTTTTCATGTGTTTATTGGCCAGTCTATCTTCTTTCGAAAAACTTCTCTTCATGTCTTTTGCCCACTTTATAATAGATTTTTGATTTTTTCTTTCTGATTTGTTTGAGTTCTTTGTAGATTCTGGTTAGCTGTCCTAT
Source organism: Arctocebus calabarensis (assembly GCA_963573935.1). Lineage (NCBI taxonomy): Eukaryota > Metazoa > Chordata > Mammalia > Primates > Lorisidae > Arctocebus > Arctocebus calabarensis. The sequence goes on from CAUYON010021426.1 coordinate 6,391, forward strand.
ATCAGATTGATGGCAAGCAAATATTTTCTCCCTTTATGTAGGTTGTCTATTCACTCTATTGTTTCCTTTGCTATATAGAAGCTTTTTCATTTAATCAAGAATGTTAATTTTTGTTATTGCTGTGATTGCCTTTGGGGTCTTCTTAATAAATTCTTTGCTTAAGAATAGAAAAAACCAGCAGGACGTTGTGACGAGCACTTGTAGTCCCAGTTACTTGGGAGGCTGAGGCAAGAGGATCACCTGAACCCAAGAGTTTGAGGTTGCTGTGAGCTTTGATGATACCATGGCACTAAACCCAAGGCGACAGAGTAAGATTCTGTATCAAAAAAAAAAAGGCTCAGTGCCCGTAGCACAGTGGTTACAGTGCCAGCCACATACACCGAGGCTAGTGGGTTTGAACTCAGCCCAGGTCAGCTAAGCAACAATGACAGAAAAATAGCCAGGAGTTGTGGAGGACGCCTGTAGTTCCAGCTACTGGGGAGGCTGAGGCAAGAGAATCGTTAAAGCCCAACAGTTTGAGGTTGCTGTGAGCTATAACAGTACAGCACTCTTCCAAGGGCGACATAGTGAGACTCTGTCTCAAAAAAAAAAAAAAAGCAAAGAAAAGAAAAAATTCTTTGCCTAGGCCAATATTCTCTAACTTGGTCTCCTAGCATTCTTTTTTTTTTTTTGAGACAGAGTTTCACTTTCTTGCCCTCTGTAGAACGTGGTGGCATCATAGCTCACAGCAACCTCAAACTTTTGGACTCAAGCAATTCTCTTGCTTCAGCCTCCTGAGTAGCTGGGACTGCAGGTGCCCGCCACAATGCCCAGCTATTTTTAGAGATGAGGTCTCACTCTGGCTCAGGCTGGTCTCGAACTCATGAGCTCAGGCAATCTACCTGCCTCGGCGTCCCAGAGTGCTAGGGTTATAGGCATGAGCCTTTGCACCCAACATCTTCTTCTAGAATTCTTATAGTTTCATGTCTTAGGTTTAAATTTGTTAGCCCATTATGAATTAATTTTTGTGAGCAGTGACAGCTGCAGATCCTTTTTCAGTCTTCCACATGTGGCTACCCAATTTTCCCAGCACCATTTATTGAATAGGGATTCTTTTCTCCAGTATATGGTTTTGTTTGCTTTGTTCAAAGATCAGATGGCAATATGAGGATAATTTCATATTTGGGTTCTCTGATCTGGGTTCATAGATCTCTGATTTGTGTTCATAGATCTCCATAGGTCTATGTCTCTGTTTTTATGCCAGTACCATGCTGTTTTGGTTACTATAGCCTTGTAGTATAGCTAATAGTCTGGTAAAGTAATGCCTCCTGTGTTGCGTGACTGATCTAACCCATTAGTGGCTCACTCGAATGAGATGCACATGTTGGGGTTTCTCACTCTGCACTCCTGATTTGTTCTTTTTTTTGGCTGAGGCTGTATTTGAACCTGCCACCTACGGTATATGGGGCCAGCGCCCTACTCACTGAGCCACAGGCACTGCCCTCCTGATTTGTTCTTATTGCTTAAGGTTGCTTTTGGTATTTGGGCTTTTTTTTTTTTCTGGTTTCATACCAGTGTAGACCTATTTTTTCTAGATCTGAAAAAATGACATTGATATTTGTAGCAGCCCGTATACCCTATGGCTAGGAGGAGTGAGAGTTATAAGAAATACCTGTATAGCTCAATAATGGAACACCTGGGTGAAAAGGGCATGGAGAGGGATTTAGCTCTCCTAACAAGCATGAGAGCTCGCGAGATGAGAGCAGTGGTGAATGGGCAGTCTCTACACCCGTGGTGTTGAGAGGCACAAGATCAGCCTTATATTAGGCTAGAGGAGAAGGCAGTCGGGAGCATGCGCATTCTATCAAGAACTGGTTACTCTGACTCTGTCTCCTCTCCTGCCTGCAGAACGCCAGCGTGGCATCTCTCTGCTGAAGATCACCAAGCTCTGCTAAAGACTAAGATCTATCTATTCTAAGACTGGTTTACTGTCTCTAAGACTCTCTCCTGCTAAAGTAGATAGTCCTCAGGCACCTAAGAGCAATTGTTCCTGAGCAAGGTAGCTCAGTGGTCCATGTCTGGAACCTAGTTAAGCCGGGCGAGACCTGGCCAGTCCTGCGCCCTGATAAGTGGTGGCAGCGGTGGGTAGTGACAGGTATTTTATTGGGGATTGTAGTGAATCTATAGATTACTTTTTTTTTTTGGTAGAGTCAGAGTCTCACTTTATCACTCTTCATAGAGTGCCGTGGCGTCACATAGCTCACAGCAACCTCCAACTCCTGGGCTTAGGCGATTCTCTTGCCTCAGCCTCCCGAGTAGCTGGGATTACCGGCGCCCACCACAATGCCCGGCTAGATTTCCATTTTTGCAGTTCTGCCAAGGCCAGGTTTCAACCTGCCACCCTTGGTATATGGGGCCAGCGCCCTGCCCGCTGAGCCACAGGCACTGCCCAATCTATAGATTAGTTTAAATAGTCTAAACATTTTAACAATGTTGATTCTGCTGATTTATGAGCATGATATGTTTTTCCGTCTGTTGTGTCCTCCGCAATTTCCTTCCTCAGTGTTTTGTACTTCTTCCTGCAGAGGTCTTTCACCTTCTTAGTTAAATATACAGGGTGGCCATAAAGTTCGTGTGCAATTTTGCCACCCTGCAAATTTAATTATTTAACTAAGAAGGTGAAACTTCTTAGTTCAGAACTTTATGGCCGGCTTGGCGCCTGTGGCTCAAGTGGCTAAGACGCCAGCCACATACACCTGAGCTGGCAGGTTCGAATCCAGCCTGGGCTCGCCAAAAAACAATGATGGCTGCAACCAAAAAATGGCCGGGCATTGTGGCGGGGGCCGTGGTGGGCACTTGTAGTCCCTGCTACTTGGGAGGCGGAAGCAGGAAACTCGCTTGAGCCCAGGAGTTGGAGGTTGCTATGAGATGTGCCGCCACGGTACTCTACCCAGGGCAATAGCTTGAGACTCTGTCTCAAAACAAACAAACAAACAAACAAACAAAACTTTATGGTCACCGTGTGTTCTCAGTTGTTTTATTTTCTTTGTGAAAGATATTGAGTCCTTGACTTGATTCTCACCTTGACTGTAGCTGGCATATGGAACTGCTACTGATTAGTGGACATTGATTTTGTAACCTAAGAATTTCCTCAATTTATTTATCAATTCCAGTTCTTGAAAGAATCTTTGGAGTTTTCTAGATATAAGATCATATTGTTGGTCTGGGTACAGTGGCTCATGCTTATAATCCTAACACTCGGGGAGCCCAAGGCTGGTGGATTGCCTGAGCTCAGGGGTTTGCTACCAGCCTGAGCAAGAGTGAGACCCTGTCTCTAAAAATAGCCAGGCAGGCACCTGTAGTGTCAGCTACTGAAGAGACACATGAGGCCAGCGCCCCACTCCGTTGAGCCACAGGCGCTGCCCATCCTGAAAAGACTTTTACAAGTTTACTTGAGATCCTGCAATCCCATTACTAGGTATCTACCCAGAAGAACAAAAATCATTTTACCACAAAGACATTTGCACCAGAATGTTGATTGCGGCTCAATTCATAGTTGCTAAGTTGAGGAAGCAAAGTGCTCATTAACCTATGAATGGATCAACAAACTGTGGCATATGTATACCATGGAGTAGTATTCAGCTATAAGAAAAGATGGAGACTTCACATCATTTGTGTTTATTTGGATGAAGTTGAAAGAGATTCTTCTTAGTAAAGTATCACAAGAATGGAAAAATAAATATCCACCCAGGCATGGTGGCTCATGCCTGTAATCTCAGCACTTGGGAGACCGAGGCAGGTGGATTGCCTGAGTTCACGAGTTTGGAGACCAGCCAGAGCAAGAGCAAGACCTCATCTCTAAAAAGAAATAGCTGGGCGTTGTGGCAGGCGCCTATAGTCCCCGCTACTAGGGAGGCTGAGGCAAGAGAATCGCTTAAGCCCAGGAGTTTGAAGCTGCTGTGAGCTATTACTGACTCCACGACACTCTACCAGGGGCAACAAAGTGAGGCTCTGTCTGAAACAAAAAGGAAAATGGAAAAATATCCACTGTACTCCATGCTAATTTGAAACCTATATATAAACAATTACGTGCTCATGAACAATAAAACACGATAGAGTCTAGTACGGGAGTAGAGGGAAGCCGGAGGAGGGAAGCGGGAGGATGATTGGCAGGAGAGCATGAGGCCGGATCTCACCTAATGAGCACATTGTGAGGGTGTATAACACGCCCCCTGGGTGAGGGGCTCTTTTACAACTGGAACTTTAATCTGGCAGTGAGAATAATGTAACCTAAAAATGTGTACACTCATATTAATTTGAAATTAAAAGATGAAAAACAAGTGTACTTGAATTTTATATCATTCAAGGTCCCTATAAAAACAGCACATTGAAACTAGAGGATTGAAGAATGTTTGGGGCAGGATAACCAATATCTTTCCCATATATCATTTTTTGGTTAGATCAAGGTTTATGAAAACTCATAATGGTGCAGAACCCTAGGGTTAGCAAAGTTGAAAACTATAACCACTTCGATCCCTTAAGAAGAAGCTGGCTGACAAATATCCACAGGACAAGTTACCTTCTAAAGTGGATGACCTCTAGTGTACATTTATGGGGAAATAAATATCTTCAAACTTTCTTTCCATTCTGAGAGAACCATTCATATCCCTCTCCTGTCCTCTTTGTCATCAATTTTTCAATCTTGTTCCTTTTGAGTCTCTGCACAGCCAGAAAAATTATTAGTCAATCACCTTGAATTATTGTAGATCCTTACTTATCATAGGCCATCTCTCTTGCTAAAGGAAGGGGACAACTAGATTTATAACATGAAGTTGTGCCCTCTGGGAGGATTATACTTCACCAATGTCTTTCAAGGCCACCTGTGTATAAGGCTATATATTATTAGTATATAACTATTGACTTCTAGCTGGTACTAGCATACTATGCAGCCCCATCTATAAACCACGTCTAAACTTTTACCATCTCCATTATCTGGTCAAAGGCACCTCTTATAAGGTCATAAGTGTAGATTAAAGGCAATATCGTAACACATTAGAGGCAAGTACCATGGGAGTATGAATCACCAGCCTGAGCTGTTTGTTTATGCCTTTTCTGGACTTACTTGGGGCAAGTTTTGCATATGCCATTTCTATTTTACACGGAAAGGCTGCTGTTCAATCCAGTTTTATGATAATGTAGGTAAGATAATACCCTGTTCATGGTGGACAGTTACTTTGACAGGCTTTTAGTTTTCTATCAGGGCCTAGTAGCAAGCCAAATACTGCTTTTCAAGTGGAAAATTGTTGGTAGAAGATTCTCCCATTGAGGTCTGTCAGAAGCTCCATGGAGGGCCACTGTCTGTTCTAAGACACTTTTGATACTGGTCTGTTGAGAAATATGGCCCAAGTGGCAGGAAAACTAGCACTACAGCCTGGACTTGCCATAGAGTCTTCCCTTGCTCCAGGACCTACTTAATGGGTTCAAGAAGCATGACCAAATGTGGTCTGCACCAAACCTGAAATGACTGTGCTTCTTTCATTGTGATAGGCTGTGTAAAAAGAAGCTTACCTCTTTTAGAGATGATATCCCAACATCCTCCAGAGGACTTGACCCCTAGAAATTTGAATGATGCAGGAGATCCCTGAATATGCTTGGTGTTTGTCTTCAATTCTCTGGTATGCATATACTTTACTTACTTTCTCACCTACTGTGTCTATTTCCCATTCACTAGGCACAATTACCATAATGGCATAATTACACTGTGTCAGCATGATATTCTGTGAGAAATCAAGGTGATCAAGCACTCTCCAGACTTTATTATGGCAGAGTAGGAGAGAGCTGACACAGCCCTTAGTATACTCAGGTATATCGCCATCCCTTCATATGAAAGCAAATGGCTTCTGATTATCTTTGCTGATAGGAATAGGTTAAACAATTTTCTTTAGGTCAGTAGCTACAAACCAGGTGTAGAGTTTCCATTTATTTGCTGCTGTAAAATTAGCTTGTCCAGAACAACAGCTGTGATTAGAATCATTATCCTATTAAGTCTATGATTATCTACAATCATTTCCCAACATCTATCTAGCCCTTGCACTGGCCAAACTGTCAAGTTAAATGGGGGTTTGATAGAAATCACTGCCCTTACATCTTTCAAGTCTTTTATGGTGGCACTTGGCCTCTATAATTCTCCAAGGGATGCAGTATTGCTTCTGGTTTACCATTTTGGTGAGGTCTGGGGAATATTTTCAGGACTATCATTTGCTCCTCCCTTCTGTATTAGCCCCAATTTCATGTGTCAGGAAGCCAGAGTGAAAAAATTCTTTGAGTTACCAGGTGTTATCTATTCCCACTGTAGATTTGAAGAGTGCAGAAATAACCACAGGATGCGTCCATGGTCCCGCTGGACCCATTTTGAGTTGGATTTGGGTTTTGCCCTTAAAATCTACTCACATAACATGCACCCTACACTCCTGATGATACCAGTTGGTGAGATCCTTCAACTCCTTCTGGTAACGTTTCTCTTCTTAGTCTAGGCCTTTTACTTCTCCGACTGGGGTGTGTTTCATCTTGTGACACAGCCATCCCAGGTTCAGTCATTGAAAAGTTTTTTTTTTTCTTTGAGACAGAGCCTCAAGCTATCACCCTGGGTAGAGTGCTGTGGCATCACAGCTCACAGTAACCTCCAACTCCTGGGCTTAAGTGATTCTCCTGCCTCTGCCTCCCAAGTAGCTGGGACTACAGGCGCCCGCCATAGTGCCCAGCTATTTTTTGGTTGCAGATGTCATTGTTGTTTGGCAGGTCCGGGCTGGATTCGAACCCACCAGCTCAGGTATATGTGGCTGGTGCCCTAGCTATTTGAGCCACAGGCGAGGCTTTTTTTTTTTTTTAATGTATTTTTATTTATTTATTTTTGAGGCAGAGTCTCACTATATCACCCTTGGTTGAGTGTGGTGGGTCACAACTCACAGTAACCTCAAACTTTTGGGCTTAAGCAGTTCTCTTGCCTCAGCCTCCCAAGTAGCTGGGACCATAGGCTCCTGCTACAATGCCCCGCTATTTTTTTGTTGCAGTTGGCATTGTTGTTTAGCTGGCATGGCTGGATTCGAACCCTCCAGCCCTACCCACTGAGCTTCAGGTGCCACCCCATTGAAAAGCTTTTATGCAGGCTTTGCATGGTGGCTCACACCTGTAATTCTACCACTCTGGGAGGCCGAGATGGGGGGATGACCTGAGCTCAGGAGTTCAATATGATCCTGAGCAAGAGTGGCACCCTGACTTGGAAAAAATAGCTGGTGCTTGTAGTCCCAGCTCCCAGCTACTTGGGAGGCTGAGGCAAGAGGATTGCTTGAGCCCACGAGTTTGAGGTTGCTGTGAGCTATGACACCATGGCACTCTAGCAAGGACAACAAAGTAAAAATGTGTCTCAAAAAACAAAACAAAAAAAAAAAGAAAAAGAAAAGCTTTTTTATTTATTTTTTAGAGACAGAGTCTCATTTGTCACCCTTGGTAGAGTGCTATGGTGTCACAGCTCACAGCAATCTCTAGCTCTTGGGCTTAGGCGATTCTCTTGTCTCAGCCTTTTGAGTAGCTGGGACTACAGGCACCCGCCACAACACCTGGCTATTTTTTTGTTGCAGTTTGGCTGGGGCCGGGTTTGAACCTGCCACCCTCGGTATTGGGCTGGCACCCTACCCACTGAGCCACAGGCGCCGCCCAACAAAAGCTTTTATGCTTGAACGTTTGCTACAATTGAAGTATCAGAAATTCTACTTATTTGGTCTTATAGAGGTACCAGAGGCAAAACCACAGCTGTGATTGGAATCATCATCAGATTGGAGGAGAGTCTGGAGGGTCTGCCTCCTCCAGTGACGGAGGTTTGGGAGAGATTTGGGGTATCAAAGTTCTCAGTTTTGTTTGTATCTCTCCAAATGTACCTATTCTAGTTCTGGCTACTTGGGAGGCTGAGGCAAGAGAATCACTTGAGCCCAAGAGTCTGAGATTGCTGTGAGCTATGACACCATGGTACTCTACCAGGAGTGACAAAAGTTAGACTCTGTCTCCAAAAAATTAAAAAAAAAAATCAGTTGGCCCTACAATCTCTATAACTACATCATTGCATGGTGACCAAATTCCATAGCCATTTACTTTCACCAAACTTTGCCCTCTACCTCCATCATATGATAATTTGAGTTATTGTCATGTTACTGAATCCACACAGATTACCAGTGTCCCATTTTCTCTTGGCAAGAAAGTTATACATTATATCCTAGAGTTCCATGTTAGGGTTATTGTGTCTTGGGGCCAATTCTGGTATCCATTACCATATCATTCAGGGTCTCAGCATGAACTATAGTTCAAACATTCAACTAGGTAATTGAAGTGAGTTAATACAGGGTCCATTTACAAAGGTGTGGGAAGGGTTCAGACAAGAGGTGGTGCAATACTTCAGAGCTAGCAACAGCACGAAAGAGCAAAGGGACAGAAGAGTTACTAGAACCTGGCCAGAGTAGCTCTCTGAAATGAACCACCAGATAGAAACTATGGCCTTGACAGAGGGCTCTATGGGCAACCCACAGCCCAGCAGGGGAGGAGTAAATACCCTGTCTTTCTTCTCTTTCTACATTCCAATCTTCTGTTAATGGTTGTATTGACTGAAGGGAACCTTCATACAAAAGATGAGAACCAATACAGGCAGGTGGAGCGTAGATTGGAGGGTCAAACGAAAGTATCCACCACAGCTCTGAATTCTGTGCTTCCTCTTACTATGTAATAAGATGCTAGCCAGAATCATAATATCTATAGAACTAGGAAATGTTGCAGAATTTCACTATTATTTTATCCCTCGAGGATGTCATTATTCCTTTGAATCAGGGACCCCAATTCCATTGGTGGTATCCACTTACCAGTCTACAGATGACACACTTGAACACAATTTCAAGGATAGTAGTACCTACATATATTAATATTAATTTTTTAAGGTCTATGTATTTCTTTTTTCTTTTTTCTTCTTTTTTTTTTTGAGACAGAGCCTAAAGCTGTCACCCTGGGTAGAGTGCAGTGGCATCATGGCTCACAGCAACCTCCAACTCCTGGGCTCAAGCGATTCTCCTGCCTCTGCCTCCCAAGTAGCTGGGACTATAGACACCTGCCATAACACCCGGCTATTTTTTGGTTGCAGCCATCATTGTTGTTTGGCAGGCCCGGGCTGGATTTGAACCTGCCAGCTCAGGTGTATGTGGCTAGTGCTTTAGCGGCTTAAGCCACAGGCGCCGAGCCTAAGATCTATGTATTTCATATACTTTTAAAAACATGCCTTCCTATTTGAAAGCAACAATTAATTCATCCAAAAGGTAACCCTATCCTCTAATGCTGAGGAATATATAAATATTTGAAATGGTCTTGCTGTTCTAACTTTTAAGACAGCCACATTTCATATACTTTTGATGTATAAAAATATTTAAATAAATAAGAAATACATAAGAAAGTTATGATAATAAGAAAACAAGTGCTAACACTGCCATCTATTAATTTTTTTTTTTTTTTTGAGACAGAGCCTCAAGCTGTCGCCCTGGGTAGAGTGCTGTGGCATCACAACTCACAGCAACCTCCAATTCCTGGGCTCAAGCGAGTCTCTTGCCTCCGCCTCCCAAGTAGCTGGGACTACAGG
>CAUYON010021427.1:0-15238 GCA_963573935.1 Arctocebus calabarensis
GCGCCTGCAGTCCCAGCTACTTGGGAGACAGAGGCAAGAGACTCGCTTGAGCCCAGGAATTGGAGGTTGTTGTGAGCTGTGATGCCACAGCACTCTATCCAGGGTGACAGCTTGAGGCTCTGTCTCAAAAAAAAAAAAGAATATCTTCAATGAACAAATCACTCTCAGGGCTATATCTGCATTATGGTTACACAAAGCAACAACAGTATGGGTTAACTATTTGAACCATTGTTTTTTCTTTTTGCTATATTTCTCAACAACTTCTACTACGAGATGTAACTTAGCCATACTCTCATTTCAATTTATTTCCTTGCTTTGCAAATACAAATTGCATAATAAGCTGAATTTGCAGTAAGCCTTTTTTTTTTTTTTTTTTTGTAGACAGGCCAGACCATAGTATTTATTTATTTATTTATTTTTAAAATTAAATCATAGCTGTGTACATTAATGGAATTATGGGGTATAATGTGCTGGTTTTATATACAATTTGAAATACTTTCATCAAACTGGTTAACATAGCCTTCACCGCATTTTCTTAGTTATTGGTTTAAGACATTTATATTGTACACCAAGTTTTTGTAAATCACACATGCATTCTAAATCACCTCCAACCCATACTTACAATAAAAAGAAAACAGTCAATTGCATTTGCGGTGAATATTAAAATAGAGATCAGTCCTTTGATCCACTAGATGCTGTAAGGTTCCAACACTGCTTATCTAAACTTTCTAGTAAATGTTTTTCTTCCTTGTTCTCTGTTTATTCCCTCCTGTTTTGTTTTCTGAGTTCAGGAATTCTTTTCATATGTCAGGCATATCCTTGTAATTCTTTTCCCTTCTGGTCCCTGGATGAGCTAAAATATTTTTCACAAGCCTAAGAAATTTATATTATCTGCTCCCAGGGAGTAAACTGGGTAGGGCAGTATGAGGACTATTTGGCAATTAGTAGAGATCTGAGTTTTAATACCTGTTCTGACATTAACAACCTATGTGATCTTGGGCTAGTCATTTACCCTTACTGAGTTTCAGTCCCCTCATGTGGAAAATGGTGACCGCAATAACAATAAATATGTATTGAGTATGTTGTGTGTGTCAGACACTGTACTAAGAACTTCATGTAATTTATTTTGTGTAATCTGTACCATATCACTATGGAGGGTGCTATGATTCCCATGCTACAGATGAGTAACCTGAGTCGCAGAGAGGTTAAATAACTTGCCCAAGATTATACAGTTCACAATTCAAGTCCACCAACTTTCTCACCTGTAAAGTACAGGAAATGGGCAACTTTATTTCTAATGTTCTTTAATCCTGTGATTTATAATCTACAACTCTACTGCCCTTTTCATTCTGCTTGGGTTTTTAAATGTCTACTGGAACCAGTCTGAAAAATTACACTTAACAGGTGCCACTTCAGCCAAGATTTTGTAACTCTAAAAACGTCTTAAGCTTGAGACTTGTATCACATAAATATATCTCTCACTTTTATATGTTTGAGATCCTGGATTCACAGCACATAGCTGGTGTCCAATAATTATCTGTTGAATGAACAAATTAGTAAAAATCTTTTTGAGTAAACATGCAATCACAATATGACCTTTCCTTTCTGTCAAGAAAACATTTTTTTTTTCCTACCTAATTCTACACCAAACACTTTTCTTTTAGAATAAGCTATGAGGCATTCCTGACTTCAGGGGCCAGTGTGTGATTTGCCCTTCTGAACTCATTTGAATTCAAAGGAATAGATCACTTTGACTTGACAAGTATTTCAGTGGCAATAGGCCCCGAGCAAGTATTTAAATATAGTTACAAAATATGATTTTAAAATGCCTTTATTTGGTTTATTCCATATATGCCACACACACAATTCCTTTGTATGCAAGGGAGTGACAGTATCTGCCAAATGAGAAAATAATAGTACTTATCTCATGGGACAGTGGAGAATCAAATGGCAGAATTTATTTAAGCATTTAGACCTGTGTCGCATCAGAGTTGATGACTGATATGGTAACTGCTGTTAATATTATTGTTATTGTTTTTGTTAATATTACTTTGTTGTTGTTGCTGTTATTATTGGTTTCAAAATAGGGGATGACTGAATTCAATGAACCATTGGTTGGCTTCTCCCCATACCCTAGCCTTTAAAGAGTCCTTGTTAGTATCTGCTGCTATTTTCAAGAAACAATAAATAAACAAACCAAAAAACCCCAACAGAGCCTGAGGCAACTAATTAGAATGCTATTTAGAGGTTCTACCTCCCCTTTTTCCCCTAGGGAAGTGGTTTGCCTTTTGCAGTTTAAGCTTGGAACACCTTTATCTAATGAAGGTGTATGCAGAAACCCTTGATATAGTAAACACACAGAATATGAGTCCCTCCAGTTAAAGCTAGGGAGGCAGGCCCCAAATACCTGCCCAGGTGACCTTCCCTTTATTCACCACCCCTGTCCCTCCAACCCCGAAGCCCATTTCCACTGTTGTAGGGACTAAAATTGTGAATGATTTGGTGTGCAAGGGGATTAGTATTTAACATTTCCAAAGCTTTATCTTTTCCTTGGGGGGTTTTATGGCCCCTGACCCACTCATCATTTTATTGTTTCAAAAGCTAGAGTCCTAACCCTGGGATCTGAATGTCCTGGGTTTTATGGCACTCAGTGGTATAGAATTGCTACAAATTCCTAATCCATGCAGGATTAAAGACTCTGAAACTCTAGAGCAGCATTTTGTAACTAAAAAAATGAGCTTTTCTGTTCACTCTTCTTCCCCCACTTTATTACATAAATGCAATAGAGGGAACCATTTGTCCCCCTGCCTGGTACCCTGTCCTAAAATAGTGATATACTCCCCCACCCCACTAACCAACCTCCCCAAACCAAACATGTTTTCAGGTGATTGTAATTCACTATTCTGACCAATAAATTATTGGTTTGTCTAACTTCTATCCTCTGCAGAAGCCCTGTCTCTAATGCATATATTCAGATACTAATCTAGAGATTAAAATTTACTACCTTATTCCCAGCTCTATTCCATCTTAGCACCCCAAACATTTCTCTGCATTCCAGTTCTGGTGCCTTTATACGATCTCATAATTTAAGATTAAATGGGTATAAATATGAAGCATCCTTCAAGAGATCGTAATCTCCTTCAAAATTCATCCATTAAAGCATTCTCATTGCTCAGTGATGGCTTGAGAACAGCAGCCCTCAACCCCATTCACTCAAATCTCCCTTGGTGCAAATCCTGCCATTTCCTAGCTGTGGGACCCTGGGTAAGTAATTTAATCCTTCTGTGTCTCAGGATTAAATGAGGATTAAATGTATACAGTACTTAAAATGTAGATAGAGGGGTGGCACCTGTGGCTCAAAGGAGTAGGGCGCTGGCCCCATATGCCGGACGGAGGTGGTGGGTTCAAACCCAGCCCTGGGCAAAAACGTCAAAATAAATAAATAAAATAAAATAAATAAAACTTATAAATAAATAAATAAATAAAATGTAGATAGACCAGGCATCTAGTAATTGTCCAATAAATATTGCCAATAATGTCAATTGCTATTATTTGGTGGATTGCTCTCTAATATTTAAGTTCCCAAATTGCAGTCATTGTATGACTAGGAAGCTATTTAAATATCTGGGGATTTTGAAGATACTTAATGTTTCAAAATTCATAACAAAAAGTCAACATTTACCTAAGATAAAGCTAACTCAAATATCAAATATATTTCATTTTAGCTAGAATTATATCAACTTATGATTATATAGGATAATACGTGCTGTTGAAAAGCTCTAAGTAGTTACATGTATTTTTTCTTTTACTTAATAAAACACAAGAGGAGAGGTGAATATGGCAGACTGTACTTATTGTTCTCAAGGTCAAGATCAAAGGTTGCAGGTAGAGGTTGACCTGCAGATGGACCAGCTCAAAAGGAGCATGGAGAATTATCACGAAAGCAACTGGAGAGGGGAGGTAACAAAGATGATGTGATCCACTCGGCAAGATCAGAAGGTACCAGGAGGAAGTGTCCACATGTGGGGAAGGGCTAGGGGAAAGATCCCTGGAGCTCTGAATTTCCCTTATAGACACGGCAATCTAAGCTGCAAGACGGCTCCCCCCAAACTAACGAGGGAACAACAGGCCTCCAAACTAACCAGGGAACTGCTTGGAGACCGTAGCAGTAAATTGCACAGGAGCGTGCATAATGGGGTCCAGACAACTTTTGGTCCCAGGTCACAGCAATAGACTCCAATCTGTACTCCCAAAACATCCAGTCTGCAGAAGAGCTGGCTCCACTGCACTTGCCGCCTCATTAGCCTTGCCAGGTCAGAAAGGAAGCAGAGAGGGCATGCTTTCTCATGTGCACTGTGAATGGGTACCATGCACCCTCTAATCTTTCCACCACCTGCTTCCCTGGGATCAAGCACTTCAGGCTGCCACTTCCCTCTGCATATTTCACCACCACCTTGCCGTTTCTAAAGCAATGCTGCTGCCACCTGAGTAGCACTACAGCAGCTGTCATAGTCAGACCTGGGCAGAAGGAGAGCACCAGCCACTCTTGGCTTCTCGCAGCATGCTGTGCATCACCTCATACAGCCAGATGCAGGTAGTCAGCTCTTATGGCTCAAGGAGCTACCTAACCACTGGCTGTGGTCCCACAACCTATCCAGGCACTGGCCAAGGCCCTTGTCCTTGTCTAGTTACCTGACAAGGTACTGCAACCTACCCTGCTGCAGGCTGTGGTCTTGCAATGTGTCCACGTACTTATGAAGGTCCTGCAATCTGTTTAGACTCTGGCTAAGGTCCCAAGACCTGCCCAGATGCCAGCCAAGGTCTCACAATACATGCAGCTTCCTGTCAAGGTTCTATTACCAGTCCTGGCCAAGGTGACATGATTTACCCAGGCATCTGCCAAGGTTCCGTGACCTGCTCTACCACTTGCTGCAGTCCTGTGACATAGCAAGGCATCTTTCAAGGTCCTAGAACATGCCCCACCAAGTTACCATGACCCATCCAGGCACCAGCTAAGGTCAAGCGACTCACCTGCCTCCATGGAGAAGGACATGCCTAGTACCCTGCCCAAGAGTTCAATAGTAGCCTGGGGACCAACCCAGCAATTCAAACAAATATCCCCCAGCATTGGTTTGGACTATGAAAACCACAGGGGAATGGAATGTTGCAGGAGAACAGATGTGTTACAGACTCTCCCTATGTCCATCCATCTCTAGCTGGTTTAACCCCCCAGAGTAAGACACAAAAGTATTATCTAGGAATTTCTCTATCTCACTAAGCAGGAGAATTCTTAACAAAAGAGAATAGGAATGGCATAAACCCCATAAAGGGGTTTCAGGTGTGAGTGAACCAGCTAAAGAATTCTGGCAACATGAAAAACAAGCCAGTTTGACACCTTCGAAGGATCACAATACATGAATAGCAATGGATTACAACAAAAAGGAAGTTGGCAAATTGTCAGAAATGAAATTCACAATACGAATGGCAAACGAGATGAATGGAATTGAAGAAAAAAATTGAAAACCAAAACAATATTTCAGAACATAATGAAAAATACAAAAAACTCATTAAGAGATAGTTAATACAAGAAAGTTAAAGAAATGAAAGTCAGTTAGGAAATTACAAAATACATCAGAGAGCTGCAACAATACCTTAGACCAAGAAGAATAAAGAAACTCAGAGCTGGAAGACAATACTTTCAAATTAACTCAGTCAGTCAAAGATGTAGGAAAAAGAATAAAGAAGAATGAACAGTCAGAGAAACATGGGACTATATTAAATGAAGCAATATATGAATTATAGGCATTCTAGAGGGAAAAGAAAAAAAAAAACAAAAAGCATGGAAAATCTATTTGAGGGAATTATTGAGAACTTCCCTGATATTGCCAGGGATTCACATAACCAGATACAAGATGGTCATCAAACACCATGAAGATTCATAACAAATAGGACATCTCCAAGACACATAATTATCAATCTGACCAAAGTTAAAATGAAGTTGAAAATTCTACAAAGGCTAAAGAGTACATTACATAAGGAACAGCACAGTAGATACCAATTAATATAAAAACACTCCAAAATTAAAGCTGACAGCTCTTATAAAACAATAGCATGAGAGGAAAAACAACACAATTACGTATCATCCAGCATGATAGACAGAATAGCATCCACATATCAATACTAACACTGAGCGTGAACAGTCTGAATACCCCATTCAAAAGACAAAGACTGGTTGAATAAATGAACCGCCCCCTCACAATCCAAGTATCTGTCTGCTCTGTTCAGTAAATACATCTAAACCACAAAGATATACAAATCTAGGTAAAGGGATGGAAAAACTATCCCATGCAAATAGAAACCAAAAGCAAGCAGGTGTATACATTCTTGTATCAGATAAAACAGAATTTAAAACAGCAATGGTAAAAAAAAAATAGACAGTGATGGTCATTCTGTAATCATAAAGGAACATTTCAAGAAGTCATAATAATCATAAATATATATATATATACACCTAACACAAGAGCTTCCAGGTTTATATAGCAAATTCTATAAGATCTAAGCAAACATAAACAGCAGGGATTGCTGCTTAATTGCCAGGGACTTTAGCATCCTCACTGACAGAACTAGACAGATCAGCGAAGTAGAAATGAATTGAACAGCAATGGACTTACATAGGACTCTAGAACAAATAGACATTTACAGAACATTCTACCCCCAAACTACTGAATATACATTCTTCTCATCAGCATATAGGACATTTAATAAGTTTGACCATCTTAAGCATGGAACAAGTATCACAGTGGAATAAAATTATAAATAAATTCCAAGATAAACAATTTTAAACAAAGTTCTAAAAATTAAACAACCTGCTTGTAAATTATCCTTGGGTCAGTGAAATTAAGAAGTAAATCAAAAGATTCCTTGAACTGAACAACAAAAGAAACACAGACTTTCAAAATTGATGGGATAGGATGGGCACAGTGGGTTGTGCCTGTAATCCTAACCCTCTGGGAAGCTGAGACAGGTGGACCGCTTGAGCTCAGGAGTGTGGAGACTAGCCAGAGCAAAAGTGAGACCCAGTCTCTACAAAAAATAGAAAAAAAAAACTAGCTAGGCCTTGTGGCAGGTGCCAATTGTCCCAGTTACTAGGTAAGCTAAGGCATGAAGATCTCTTGAACCCAAGATTTTGAGGTTGCTGTGAGCTATGATGATGCCACACCACTTTACCCAAGGCAACAGAATGAGACTGTCACAAAAAAAAAAAAAAAAAATCCATGGTATATAGTAAAAGCAGTCCTAAAAGGGGAAAACTCATAGCCTTAAATGCCTCCATCAAAAAGACAGAAAGATCACAAATTTACAACCTAATTTCACAACTCAGCAAAGCAGAAAAAGAACAAACAAAACCCAAAACCAGAAGAAAAAAAGAAATAACAAAGCTCAGAGCAGAAATAAATAAAATGGAAACAAAAAAAGCAATACAAAAGATCAATGTAACAAAAAGTTAGTTCATTGAAATGATAAAGAAAAGCTATAGACCACTAGCCAGATTATAGAAGAGAAAGGATTCAAGCAAATGCAAACAGAAATGAAAAAGGAGGCATTACAATTAATACCATGGAAATACAAAATATCATCTATGAATACTACAAAAATCTCTACGTAAACCAACTAGAAAACCTAAAGGAAATGGATAAATTCCTGGAAACACACAACCCCCCAAGCTTGAATCAGGAAGAAGTAGAAATCCTCAACAGACTAATAACAAAAAGTAAGCTTGAAGCAGTAATAAAAAAATCTTCCACGGGTGGTGCCTGTTGCTCAGTGAGTAGGCACCAGCCCCATATACCGAGGGTGGCGGGTTCAAACCCGGCCCCAGCCAAACTGCAACAAAAAACTAGCCGGGCGATGTGGCGGGCGCCGGTAGTCATAGCTACTTGGGAGGCTGAGGCAAGAGAATCGCCTGAGCCCAGGAGTTGGATGTTGCTGTGAGCTGTGTGACACCACGGCACTCTCCTGAGGGTGATAAAGTGAGACTCTGTCTCTACAAAAATAATAATAATAATAATAAATCTCAAACCAGATGGAGTCACAGCAAAATTCTACCAGAACTACAAATAAGAACTGGTACCTCTTTTAAAGCAATTATTCTCTAATATTGAGAAGGAGGAAGTCTTTTTTAATTAATTCTATGAAGCTAATATCACCTTGAGACAAAAGCCAGGAAAGGGACATTAGAAAAAAAGAAAACTACAGACCAATATCCCTTATGAATATAGACTCAAACATTGTCAACAAAATACTAGCAGACTGAATTCAACAACACACTGAAAAGAAAATTTACTATGATCAGGTGTTCATCCCAGGGATGCAAGGACAGTTCAACATATGGAAATCAACAAACATGATTCACCATATAAATATTAATACAAGCAAAAACAAAGGCCATATGATTATCAACAGTTGCAGAAAAAGCATTATTAGACAAAATCCAGCACACTTTCATGATAAAAACCTCCAACAAACTAGGTACAGAGGGAACATATCTGCACATTATCAAAGCCATATATGAAAAACCCACAGCCAACATCATAACAAATGGGGAAAATTTGAAAGCATTCCCCCTAAGAACTGGAATAAGACAAGGATGCTCAATGTCACTCTTCAATTCAATATAGTACTAGAAGTCGTAGCAGGGCAATCATGCAAGAGAAAGAAATAAAGGGCATTCGAATTGGGAAAGAGGAGGTCAAACTGTCCTATTCATTGGTAATATGATCTTATATGTAGAAAACCCTAAAGACTCTACCAAAAGTCTCTTGGAATTGATGAATTCAGCAAAGTCTCAGTTTACAAAATTAATGCACACAAATCAGTATCATTTCTATATACTAATAAAAGTCAAGCTGAGATGCAAATCAATGACTCACTACCATTCACAATAGCTACAAAGAACATAAGGTACCTGAGAATATACTTAACCAAGGCAGTAAAAGACCTCAACAAGGAGAACTACAAAACACTGATGAAAGAAATCACAGATGACACAAACAAATGTAAAAATATCCCTGGCCTACGGATTGGCACAATTATCATTGTTAAAAAGTCCACACAGCCCAAAGTGATTTACAGATTTAATACCATTCATATCAAAATGCCAACATTTTACCACATATTTCATAGACCTAGAAAAATGTTAAGCTTCATTTGAAACCAAAAAAGACCCCAAATAGCCATCCTAAGCAAAATGAACAAATCTGGAGGCATCATGTTATCTGACTTCAATTTATACCATGAGGCTATAGTAACCAAAACAACATGGTACTGGTATAAAAGTAGAGACATAGACCAATGGAACAAAATAGAGAACCCACAAATAAAATCACATAGTAATGATCAAATGATCTTCAACCCAGTAGACAACAATATACACTGGGGAAAGGAAACCCTATTCAAAAAATCTTGCTGGGAAAATTGGATGGCCACATACAGAAGAATGAAACAGGATCCCTATCTTTCACCACATACCAAAATTAATTCAAGGTGGACAAGAGATTTAAATGTAAGGCATGAAACCATAAAAATTCTAGAAGAAAACTTAGCTCTTCTAGACATTGGCCTAGGAAAAGGGTTTATGACACATATAACAACAACAACAAAAAATACATAAATGAGACTTAATTAAATTAAAAAGCTTCTGCATAGGATAGACAACCTACCTAATGGGAGAAAATATTTGCAAACTATACATTCAACAAGAGGACTAATATCTGGAATCGACAAAGAACCCAAACAAATCAGCAAGAAAAAACAAAACAAAACAAATAACCCCATCAAAAAATGGGTACCAGACATGAAGAGAAGTTTTTCAAAAGAGAAAGATAGCCTACAAACTTGAAAAAATGATCATCACTAATCATCAGGGAAATCCAAATTATAACTACAATGAGATCCCACATTACCCATATCAGAATGGCCATTATCAAAAAGTCAAAAAACAAATACTGGCAGAGAGTGGATGCAGAGAGATAGATACACTTATTCAGTGCTGGTAGGACTATAAACTAGTATAGCCTCTATGGAAAACAGAATGGAGATTCCTCAAAGAAATAAATGTAGACCTATCATTCATGCTTGTGAGTCCACTGTTGAGTATCTACACAAAAGGAAAATTATTTTATAAAAAAGACACTCGAATGTTTATCATAGCACAATCCACAACTGCAAAGATGACCCCAACATAAATGCTCATTGGTGGATGAGTAGATAAAGAAAATGTGGAAATGTGATGTGTGTGTTATGTATGTGTACATATATATATATGTACATATGTATACACACACCGTGGAGTACTACTGAGCCATAAAAAGGAATGAAAAACATCATTTGCAGCAACTTGGATGAAACTGGAGGTCATTATTCTATGTAAAGTACCTCAGGAATGGAATACCAAACACCATATGGTCTCATTAACAAGTGGGAGGTAAATGATATCACACAGGCACAAAGAGATATAAAGGACATTGAAAACCAAGAAGGGGGAAGGTGGGAGATAAAATCTTATGTATTTGATACAATGAACAGTATTCTGATGAAAGACGTGCCAAAAGCCCTGACTTAAGCATTATACAAGGTATCCATGTAACGAAAACATAATGTACCCCCTTAATATTTTGAAATTTTAAAAAATTACAGTAATAAATAATACTAATGTATAATGCTCACACACAAAGAGAAAAAGTGCAAGAAATAAACTTTTACTTAATCAATTTGATTTAATAGTCAAAATTATTTATAAGCTGAAGTTTACAATGACAAATAATTGAAGGGGTGAAGTTGGGAAGCACTCCCCTGGCAATAATTGAAGCAAGTGCTGTATACTCCCACAGAAACAAATCTTCAAGCCAACCGTATGTTACACTGATTTCCAAAAGATGAGTTTTGCAACAGCCTAGGCTTTATTGAAGTATCTCGATGCACATTTTTACAAAATAAAACTTTAATACACTTTGGTAAAAAGAAGTCAGTATCATGCAGCATCTTAGGACATACTGAAAAGAAGAGTTCAAGTTAACAAAGAATAGGGTTAAGACTCCTAATTCTCTTGCACATTGGGACCAAGGTGCTAAAATGGTTAACATTGTTAATTTGATTTTTATGCTAACCATTTAATTACATTGATTGCTATTATCCCTCCATTCCAGATACACTGAAGCCAGATTGCTATAGGGAGAATATTTGTTTACAATGGGAGTTTCGTTTATTCCAAATCTCAGTCTCTCGGATGTTACAAAAGTATCATGCATTATCAGGCCTCAAAAGAAAACAGAGATCATCCAGTTTAACAATCTTATTATAGATGAGAAATCTGAAGCCTACAGTGCCGGAAGGATATGCCCAAGATGACACAAGCAAGTAGCAATGGTATTAAAATTCTGAAGTGGGAGATCTTTCAGTTAACCTACACTATAGTCGTCAATGAATACTAAACCAACAGAACGCTCAACCATTGGGACTCATCATCCATTAGAACGTGATGAGTACTGCTGGATTCCTGTGGTTTCTCCCTGACATGGTTAAGCACTTAATACTCAAAAGAAAACATTGGCATTGAGCCTGAAAGGTCTAGAAAAAACAAACAATCCACTATTTCTTCCTTTTCCTCATAAGACAAGTCAGTTTAATTATCAGCAATTTTCATCAGGTTTTGATGTTTTCCACCAAGAGCCAAGGTCAAGTCATGATCACGAGTAGCTGCCAAAGCAGTGACATGGCAGATCTAATAATTTAGATAAATTACTTTGATTTTATCATGGAAACAGATTAGAGCAAAAGAAGGGGAAGGAAGTGAGGCTAGGAAGATGCTTATAGAGAAGAAAGAAAAGGGCGAGAGGACTAGAGAGCTCAACCAAGGTCCAAGGTGAGCCTAGTTGGAATAAGAGTAAGGAAGGCAGAAGGATAAGCAATGTTGCCATTTTAGGTTTTACATGTATAAATCTGGTGCTAATAAGGTAGCAGTCAGGAATTTAATCCCCATTAAGGATGTTTATTTTTTACATCAACTCCTACTTCTGATGCTGCTAGAAAAGGCTAGTTCATTTATTGAGCCTTACTCTGTGAGCTGTCTATAAATGAAGGAACCCATTTCATGCTCACACTATACAGTACTATGGGCTAAGTTCTCTTATCTTCTTGTTACAAATGAGGAAACTGAAACAGGGAAATGATAAATAGCATGCCCAAGGTTATACAGTTAGAAGCTGAGCTTAAAAAAAAATGCATCAGTTTGAGTCCATGCTCTTAACCACCATTTCATGTTTTTCTATAGATTGATAGCTATTTTTCAAAGTAGAAGTGGGGTACTTCCCAAAGCTCACATTTGTCGTTATGCTAAGCTGCCTCCCCCAAATATTTATCTTGCCTCTAATTTTAAGTTCCTTTAGTCCTCAAGCCATTTAGTTTGTCCCAGGACATGGTGTATTTGATTTCCTTGGCAGAACCACACAGAGGTGGTTCTTTTCTTTTCCTTCTCAGTTAATATTGGTCATGTGGTGGAGAGTGGACTGGGGCTGGAGCTAATTTTTAGCAATGGACTTTAACTTCTGATGAGTATTATTTACCAAAGTTCTACTTGGAAATTGTCTCACCATATTAATATACGAAAGTTCTACTTGGAAATCGTCTCACCATATTAATATACACGACATAAAAATACATGGGTTTGTTTGATACTAACATAATAAGTAACTAGTAATAAGTAACAGTTACTTATTTGGTGGAAATATATGTCCTTTAGGGCTCAGGAATGGTGTTATAGTTACATGCACTAACTTTTCCAAAGAGAGGGTTGCAGAGTGTTTTCTTTTAGGTAACTTACTTCTAGAAATGCATCTGTAAATTAGAGCTTTTTTTTTTTTTTTTTTTTGCAGTTTTTGGCCGGGGCTGGGTTTGAATCCACCACCTCCAGCATATGGGGCTGGCGCCCTACTCCTTTGAGCCCACAGGCGCCAAATTAAAAAATATGTAAAAATCATGGTATCTCATTACCTCCTGGGTCAGGTGGTATAGCTTTTGATTACTAAGATTATAAAGTGGAATAGGGAATTTTCTGTACTCTAGCTAGGCTAAAGTATATGACTTTCCCCAGAGTATTCATGGTCATCTAATTTTAATAGAGTTGTAACACATGGGTGTGGGGCCAGAGATCTAAGTGGGTTATAGTCCAGTGATAATGAGGCTACAGTTATAGGGCTTAATCCCCAGAAAGGCCAAATAACTCTCGGCTACTCACTCCAGCATGTGCCACTGGTTCCAAGAGGACCTCGACAGGAAAGGGGGCCAGATGGCTTAATGCAAGCTCATTACTATGGCTGGAAAAAACATCTTAACGTGCAAACTCTGTTAATGGTGTTTGAGAGGCATCATCTTTCTGTACAGGGGATAGCACAGAACACAGTGCATTAATATCATTAAGTAGAACAAAGAGCATCTTCCTTTGCTCCGTAAATATTATTCTTCACAAATGCTAATGTATTTCCAATCCCCTACATTTCATGAAGCCTTTTATGCAGAGCTCACACTTCAACTATTTAATGATTCCTAGCAGTGTTCTATCTTGTGAGGTCCAAAACAGACTTAGCGGAAGCAAATACTTTTAGGGTGGGTGGTCCTACCCAAAGAATCTGCTTCTATCAGCACACTGGATTCCTCTCCGCTCTTGCCTATAGTTCACGGAGCAACAACCCCCCCAAAATCACAGGTTTTATTCTCAGTACTTATTCTGAGTTCAACGCTGTACACTGCTTTGTCAGGTCCTCTAAACCAAGCTGCTATTCATCAAGTCCTTTAAGAAATAAGTTTCAAAACTATTCATCTTCAACAGAGGACAAGCCTATCAAGAACCTGTGTAGGGCTACGCCTTTCTGCGTTTTGCCTCAGCATCATGTTACAACCCAGCATGCTTTGCAGATGGCAGCCCTAGAGCAACCAATCAGAAGCCCCCTAGTTGCCTCTGTTCCTGCGCTGACCAATTCTCAACGCTACCCTAGGTTTTACCTTAGGAGAGTATCCCTGCATTTTATTTCAACCCATAATGCATCACGCCAAAGAGTATAAAACCTGCTTTCACTCCCACCTGGTCGTCCTCTGCGCGTGTGTGTGTCTGTTGGTCTCTCAGTGGTGGAATTCGGTTGCAACAGAAGTAAGTCGGAATAATACCTGACGTTTCTTTCTGAAGCCTTAAAACTAAAAGTAATTTGGAGAGACAGGGACTGAGGGCTTGATTCCACATCAGCCACTAGTAAAGTTTGTTCGCAGTTATCGATGAATTGATCATAGTATCATCCTATGTGATGATATGGTTGGCAAAGATCTAGATGTCAGGCAAAATCCCTTCGCCAGATGTGTATCTGTCTGCCTAAGAGGAAAATGATTTCAAGACATGTTCTCATTGTCACTTTCCATCAAACATGGGTGATCTACTCTACATAGAAATATGACATACAACAAGGATACTTTGGTATTACTCAGACGTGTACCACATTGGCCAGTGGATTGTTCAGAATAGCCTTTTGTTTTGCCACATACTTTCTTGCTGAACTTTCTTTCTTATACATGTTCTCTTTGAAATATCAGTGTGGGGATGGGTTTTTAGCATAGTATCATAACCCCAAAGACATGTGTCGGCAAGCATGTGGGCAAATGGGCACTCTCACATATTGTTAACGGTGTGTTAAAGAGAACAATCTGAGTGGAGGGCAACTTTGAAATTAGAAATGCACATAAGCTTTCACACAACAATCGTGCTTTTAGGAATTTACACTAATGATAAGCTTACATATTTACAAATGGTTGATTTGTAAAGATCTTCATGGAACCTTTGTTTATAATAGCAAAATATCAGAAACGAATATCCACCAATGGGGGCCTGGGGCAGTACGTTACGGTACTTTCAAACAATAAAACACTTTGTATCTGTTAAAGAGAATGAAGTACAGATATGAGAAAAATCTCAAAACATGGCCTCATAACAGCAAAAAAATATAGAGTATAACTACTTGTATTAAAAATGTATCGGAGGGCGGAGCAAGATGGCAGACAAGTAACAGCTTCCTTGAGGCTGGGCACAGTGAGACTGGGGAGAGAGGACTTCAGGCATCTCTGGCAAGCGGGATCTGCCCAGAAACTTCCCTTTGGGGACACAGCGAGACAGCATGAGGCTTCTGGACACCCTGAGGAA
>CAUYON010021428.1:0-16630 GCA_963573935.1 Arctocebus calabarensis
CCTATAATTCCTTTACTAGGTATATACCCAGAAGACCAAAAATCACATTATAACAAAGACATCTGTACCAGAATGTTCATTGCAGCCCAATTCATAATTGCTAAGTCATGGAAGAAACCTAAGTGCCCATCGATTCACAAATGGATTAATAAATTGTGGTACATGCATACCATGGAATATTACACAGCCTTAAAGAAAGATAGAGACTTTACCTCTTTCATATTTACATAGATGGAGCTGGAATATATTCTTCTTAGCAAAGTATCTCAAGAATGGAAGAAAAAGTATCCAATGTACTCAGCCCTGCCATGAAGTTAATTTATAGCTGTTGTATGAAGGGTATAACCCAACTATAACACAAGAATATGGGGAAAGGGGCAAGGGTAGGGAGGGGAGGGGAGAGGTTGGGGTAGCGGGAGGGTAATTGGTGGGGCCACACCTGCAGTGAATCTTAGAAGGGTACAGGCGAACCTTACTGAATGCAGAATACAAATGTCTTCATATAATAACTGAGAAAATGCCAGGAAGGCTATGTTAATCAGTTTGATGAAAATAGTTAAGATTGTATAAGAAATCAGCACATACATTGTACCCCTTGATTGCACTATTGTACACAGCTATGATTTAATAATAAAGATAATAAAATTTTAAAAAAGAAGAAAAAGAAAAAGCTGAGATTTGAACCCAGGAGGATCTGGCTTCAGAGCCCTGCTTTTAACTACACAAACTAGGCTACAAAGATAGAGGACACATTTTAAAGGAAAAAAGAAAAATGTAAAAAATGAAAAGGGAATTCAATGCAATGCCATAGGAACATAAATGTAGGGATGAACTGAGTGGAACCACGGATCTCAGGGTTGAGTTTATAAATATTATGGAAATGCATATGGAAGAGACCTAGATACTAATCCCTATTCTTTGCCTCAGTGCCTGTAGCTCAAGTGGCTAAGGCACCAGCCACAGACACTGGAGATGGAGGGTTCAAATCCAGCCCAGGCCCGCAAAACAACAATGACAACTACAACCAAAAAATAGACGGGCATTGTGGTGGACACCTGTAATCTCAGCTACTTGGAAGGCTGAGGCAAGAGAATCGCTTAAGCACAAGAGTTGGAGGTTGCTGTGAGCTGCGATGCTACAGCAATCTACCCAGAGTGACAGCTTGAGACTCTGTGTCAAAAAAAAAAAATAAATGAATAAAAAATAATTCCTTTGCTTCTAGAAGTCCACATAGCATGTATATGACTAAATGAAAAACCTTCATCATCAATCCAAATTAAAGATGTATTCTGAATGATGTATTCTAATTAGAAACTGATGAATTCTAATCTCCCAAATTCTAATCTCTAGGTGTTTTGGAATGTACCTAATTTCAGGAGACTAAGGTCTTAACTTCTTCCATAAGAAATCTTTTATGATCCTGGGAGAAAATATTGCAGCATTTTATTTGATGGAATGCAACTCTTTACTGCAACAAGATCTTTACCTTTAACCCCTAGCATATGTAGTCCTGGAAGACCCACCAATTGATCTTTGAATGTACCATAACCTCTTCAGAAATCCTGCCCATACCTGGTATTTTTACTTTCCTCTAACTATCCAAGACACAAATACTTGTTTTGCAATGATGTTTATTTGTCTTTGGGAAAATTCACATGGTTGTGCTATTTCTATTTATTCGCCTTATACCAGACCTCATCTGAAAATAGTCATGTACAAGATGCCACATATGTCCTCTAGCACTTCAGGAATTAAAAGCATATGGTCGAAAAAGATGGAATGACTTCAGACTGAGTTACCCAGGGAAGACGTCCACCCTAATGGGCTTATGAGTTCATTCTCGGTGTCAGCTTTTGCTCTAACCTTGGTTAGACATATCAAAATAAAATTCAGCCTTACAACCCAGAAATTTCATAGGCTCAGTACATGAACACTTTCTGGAATATCTAAAGAATGGTGACCTTCCAACAAAATTAGAAGACATGGAGATAGGTCAAAGGATAAGCATTTCAACTGAAGTCAAAATATGGTGAGGTAGTGCTGGATGAAACCGCTATATACAGAGAGTGTTAGGCTTAAAACACAATGAGATTTTACTACAGGCCAGGTAATGGGAACTCCGAGATGAGCATGGTATCAGCCCTGCCCACATCACAAAACCAAAGTTTGGAGAGGCTAGTAGGTCTGCTCATGTTTATCACTATTTAGAATATAGTTTTGAAGTATCTCTTCAATTCAAAAGTGAAATCTTTGTCAAACGAAGCCATCAATAGTGTTTGTCCCAAGACCTAGGACCAGAGTCCTCCCTCCAGAATCCTGGAGAGACTTTTTCATACTGCTAGATTAAACATGTTTAGCCGATATGTGGGTTTCAGCCAGGGTGGGATAGAAAGAAGAATCCATTAAACGGAACAGCAAATTAGTCCCTTTTAAACTACTAGAATAATCATCTGCCAGACAATGACACTTTGGGGGGAACAACCATCTGCTGAATTAAAAAAAAAAAAGACAGAAAATCTAAAGGTCATTTCATTTTGACTGAAAAGCTGAATTGTAAAAATTATGGTTGGCAAAGTGATATCTCCTCAATCAAAATAAAACATAAAATGATCCTTACTAGGCCAACAGCAGCTGTCCAATCATAATAAACAAAATTCCTCAGTTGATGTCTTTTTCTGGACCCATGTTTTCTTCACCTTTTATTTTTCCTCAAAAAATTACATGGAAAGACCCAGGGATTGGGTGAAAGAAAAAAAGACACTTGGGGCCAGTTCTTAGGCATGTGTTGGATTATCTGAGACACACAGATAAAACTGGGTATAAGCCTTAAAATAGAGCAGAGTGTCAATTTCAAAATAAATAACGATAATGGTATTTTCAAGATCAGCTCTTTATTCATGTTCTATGCCAAAGCATTTAAATACCCTGTGCTACTCATAACATAATGTGGGTGGTAAAAGAAAAAAAAGCCCTCCCTACCTCAACATGTTATTCCTAAAGAGTCTGTTCCTGTCAGTGCTACAAAGATACAATTAATTTACATAACCCCAATATCCTGACGCTTAAATACAAAGCACACAAAGCAAAACATTCTGTTATTTTGAAAAGAGAAGAATGAACATAAACTCTGCTTCAAGTAATTGCCCACAGCTATCTTAGATAAATAATAAAATAATTTTAATTAACAAATGATTCTAGTAAACTATTTTTATCAGACACTTAATTCTTTTTTTTCAGTCTTCGGCCCACACATACTTTTCCCCCCATGAGACTTAACAATTGCTGTGCTGGCAGTTTTGCAGAATTTGAGATGATCCAGGCTTGGCACTTCTTAATTCAGTCTACATGATATATTTATCATCATATAGTTAAATTATTAGTTTCAGATATATTTTTTTAGCCACATCTGTCACCTATATGTGCCTGTGCTTTGCTTTGGGGATGGATACTCTTTAATGTAAAATTTACCTTTGGTCCACTCAAACCTAGTTAGCTAGCCACAACCAACATAAACTTTTTATCCAACCTAGTTGATATGCAAGGTTTATATATTTCTCTTTAAAAACCCCTAAATACTAATGAATCAAAAAATTATTTCTTTTCAATAGCTCCTTTCAAAACAAAACTCTGTTAACAAACAAACAAAAAAGACTTCCCCAAATAATTCAAAACTCTAACCCTTCAGACAAAGAGCACATTTGAAGCTGGGTCAGAAACATCTTTAAAATCAAATTATATTTTAATTTTACCTGTAAGAAATAAGAAAAGACTTCAGTCTTAGGACTAGATTGCATTTTTAATTTTAGAGTTGCTTCAACACCTGATTAATAACTGAATCTTATCAACAATTTGTGAGATACTACTTAAGAAAAATTGTAAGGTTTTCTCAGAAAACAGATATTCTTTGTTATTTGTTTTTGAAAGAGGCCTTATGAATTTAAGAAGGGTGTGTATGTGTGTGTGTCTGTGTGCGTGTCTTTCTGTCTGTCTGTACTTGACCGAGAGAGAGAACACCCATGAATGTCCAAAACATCTATTTAAGTATCACCAATTACAGAGGCATCCCCTACACTTAAAGTTCATGCACAGCCTGGTTGTGCACATTCAGGTGGGGCCGACAGGGTATTTATGGAATGCAGGGCAGCACTGCTGGGAACTGCTTCCCCCTGTGACAGGGTGGTCATGCTACTTGGATGGATCACGTCCAAGGGAAATAAGATAGGGACCAAATATGAGGCAGCATCACAAAGAACTCAGAACTGTAATTTCCTTAAGGCTCCAACTTATGGGCTTTAATTCTTCAAGCTACTACCATGAGTAAAGAGGTTTAGTTCTTGTAAATATTTTATTCTAAAATTAATTCTTTCTTGTTTCTGATAAAGTATATCTTGCGAATGACACCAACTTAAAGCAGAAGCATTTAAGTAACACCCAGTATACATTGGTGTTTGTAGCAGGGTGAGGCCTAGTGTAGTTGCCACCTTTTTTTTTTCCTTTGAGGAAGGGTCTTGCTCCCTTGCCCATGCTACAGTGCAGTGGCATATCATACCTTACTATAACCTCCAACTCCTGGGCTCAAGCAATCCTCCTACCTCAGCCTCCCAAGTTGCTAGGCCTATAGGAGTGTGTCACCACACCTGGCTAATTTCATTTTATTGTTGTTGTTTTTTAAGTGATGGAGTCTACCTATATCATCAAGACTGGTCTCCAATTCCTGTCCTTAAGCAATCCTCCCACCTCAGCCTCCCAAAGTG
Organism: Arctocebus calabarensis; assembly: GCA_963573935.1. Classification (NCBI taxonomy): domain Eukaryota; kingdom Metazoa; phylum Chordata; class Mammalia; order Primates; family Lorisidae; genus Arctocebus; species Arctocebus calabarensis. Next base: position 4,755 of record CAUYON010021428.1, read on the forward strand.
CTAGGATTACAGGTATAAGCCATTGTACCTCCCCTTTGCCCCCTGTCTTGATGATCAAAACAGAAAGAATGGGAAAGCTTCTAGTGAAAGGTCCAAGCAGCAGGATTATTTTCTTTTATGTATCCCACTCATTAACCAGGTGGATGGAAGGAGGGACTGTGGAGATAATGGTTGTGCACAATCTGAGCTGTCTGGCTAGAGAATACTAAATTACTATCAATGAAATACCAGGAGAATAAATCTGAGAGACAAAAGAGACAGCACAGTACAGTGGAGTAAGCAGGCATGCTCAGGTTTGACTTTTACCATTTAATACCTGTGGGCTTGGGCTTGTCAATTTCTTGCAATTAGGCAATATTTCTTCCTTCCAAAATAGAGATGATGGTACCTACTTCCTGGGGGCATTGTAGGGACGAGTAGGGATAGCAGCACGTAGTAGGCACTCAATTGATGTTGCCCTCTCCTCTCCTGCTCACTAAACAAGCTTATTAAGAAATCTAAAAATGATCATCTCCTACCACATGACTCCTTTGCTGTATAACCCAGCCCAGGTACCTATCAGAGCAAATTTTTTCACATCCATGAACCAATGTTGTAACTCCATAAGAATTTAGTTTATTCTAACTGTACTAAGCATAGTGGCTTCACTATGCTATGCTATGGATATGTTTGGTCATTCCCAACTTTGTTCAACAAAGGCAGGAACAATGTCCCTCCTGTTCCATTTGTATCCCAGCTCCTAGCTCAGAGTTGGGCAAAAAATAGGCTTTTATGAAATATTAGAGTAAATAAAATAACTAAGGTGAACGTATAAGCTGCACCCACTCCAAACATGGAGAAAAGCCAACAGCAAGGCCTTCAAAAATTCTGTTCGTTCTGTTCAATTCTGTTCATCCCAGAACTCTTATTGTTTCAAAAACAAAAGACTGAGGCAAAGCTAAGCCACCATAAAGAAAGGAAAACTCATCTCTTCTGCATTTCTTGAAAGCACCGTTTCCAGTGCCCACAAGCAGTTACTTGTGTAACATAAATCCTCCACGTCTTGAAAATAAAGGTATAGCAGAAAGACCATGGGAGGTCAATATTTGAAGACACAGTATTAGTTCCAGTTCTAGGCACACTAACACTTGGGTAAATCACATTATCTCCATCAATTTCATTTTTTTCTCATTTTTAAAATGGGAGGAACCCTTCCTACATTAAACACATACCTTACCAGTTCACTGTGGGAGAGAATGGTGTGAGATAGGCAAAAGATGGGAACACTGTAAAAGCTCAGTCTCTACAAAGATAATGAACTGTTACAACTAATAAGTGCTTAGAAGTGAGGCTGAGGGTGTGCTACAATGGGAAGGGAGGCCCCATCATTAATCAGGAGCTTACAACCTGCCAGGACCAGCCAATGTGAGCATACTCTCGTCTACTGACACTTTCCCTGTCCACAATTCCTCTTCAGTAAAACTTCAGACCCAAAGCATCCCAAGAAGCCAGCCAGAATTATAATAAGAACATGTTCTAAGTCTTTCAGGTCAATGTATTCTAATTGGATATGAAAAATACTTCTAACTTGCATGACGATTCTTGATGGTACTTCCAAAATAGATTGTTTTCTGCCCTCAACATTGTCTAAAGATTGTTGCTTTCGACTTTCTATGAAGAAAGGGAGTTGTAAGGGAAAGTTTAAGCCTAACACCTGTCTCAAAAGATAAAAAATTTCTAAACCTGAAGTTATGAAGTTATTAAGGTCTTATTCTACATAGCATTGATTTATTCTTCAATAGCATGGTTTAGTGGTATGCTTGAGCCAGCTAGCACTGACTCATACGTGCCAATAGTGTGCATATCTTCCCAGTTCCACTGTCATCAATGTCGGTATTGGGAGAATTTGCACCATAAAAATTGGCAAGTTAACAAACAGGGTTTGTCCTCCCACCCCAAGAGCCTGTCATTAAACATTTCCCAGCACATCACTGTTTCGTGATTCTCCTCTTGTCAAGCTGTTTAATTCTTCTCTGTGTCTGAAATTCCTTCTTTCACAATCACGTTTCCAAATCTTTTCCTAATTAATTTAAGATTTCTATTTTCTAAATTGGTTATGTTCAAAAGATTTTTCTAGAAAACAGATGGAACTATTTTTGCTTTCCATAAATGTTCTTTCTTCTTACTTTTCCTCTTGTATTTTCCATTCTTGCTGACCTGTCAAAATTATCCACCCTGCTTCCTCCTAAACATTATCCTTCGTCCAGGGTCTCCTTCCTCCTGAGCCTTTCCCCTCAAACTAGCACAGCAAAACTAAATACTCAAAATAGAAACAGATTTCAACTCCTTTTGTTTGCATGTACATAACCAGTACTTTAAAAATACTTGGAGAATTACATTGAATGAAAAGATGCATTTTGATCTGCGTTGTATTTTATATGCATCCACATACTATCATCTTTCTCAACTAGGGTATTTCTTGGAGGGAAGAGACTGCCTTGTGGATTGTCTATAGCATAGTAATAAACATAATTAATCACTCACATTCAAGCCCTCATTAACAATGAGCTGTTTGTGAAATTGATTCAGATGAGGTCTAAGCATGATCTGACCTTTTACTGATTGGCAAACTTGGTTCAGATTTCCTAGCTAATATTTGGGTAAGTTTCATGGACTCCATTAGCCTCAGTTTTCTTTAAAATGGAGAGAATAAAAAGAATAATATCCATTTTGCAGAATTGTTTTAAATTTAGTGATAATAGCCATAAAGTCCTGGCTTAGAATCTAGAAAATGTTGTTACAGTGACCTGTCTTTTTTGTAGTCTACTTAAGAATACATATACTTGGCAAATTTTTCTCTTTTTGTCTATCGCTATCACATACTTTGAAATAATCAAAAAGATTTTATTTTACTTTATGTATATTATTGTAATATTATATTATCCCCCCAAATTTGAATTAAAACACATCTTTTAAATAGTGTCCTTAAAAAGGTAAGACAAAGCCTATTTCCCAAAGATTCCATGGTTATAGTGTTAAATATGACTTCAGGTGTTTGATCTGCAGTCTGATGAACTTAAGTTTATGAACTTGTCCTAGAAAAAAATGCTACCTACCTCATTGGTAAATATCACCATGGTCACCTTTGAAGTACTGTCCTTGGCTTTCTGGTAACAATGGTGATATTCACCTTTTTTAGGATGAGTTCATGAATTTAATTGTCTCAACTTGTATAGTTATAAAAATGAAATCAAATTTTATATCCTATTTTGTGACCTACCTTCTCTGCTTCACAGCATGAAACTATGTTACACTGACAAACTTAATCATACAACAAAATGTTAATGTCTACAAAGCATTCTGATTTGTGGATTTCACACCATCTACCAGAGAGAAGGTCCAAATGTGGCTATGACAACATGTTGCAGCTTTTAGGGAAATGTCAGGGAGGTCCCCAGGTTCCCCCGGGGAGAAAGAGGTTGGCAAGTCTACAACTTCTGAAAAGGTAAGTAGGGAGTGATGAGTATTGGATACTTGTCAGATCTTAATAAGGCAGAGAGTGAGGGCAATGGGGTAGAAGGTATTGAGATGAATTAATAGCTCGTAGCTAGCTGGTTTCAACACAGGGTAGGAATTTTCTCAAGACACTCTTAGAGAACAGAACCAAATTGGGGCTTAGTTCTCCCTTCCTGTAACCCTTCCCCCCCACTAATGGGAAAGAAAGTGTTTAATAGCTCTGCCCTAAAACAAAGGGAGAGTATTGGCTATATCCCCCAGATTAAGAGCACAGGAGCTACTTGGCTCATCATCTTTGTTTTTTCTAGGTTTCCAAAAGTTTTGATGAAGAATAAGACTTCAAGTGGTTACATTTTTAATGTAAACTAAAATTGGGCTAGTTCAGGGCAGGGACTAAATACCACACAGTAGCAAGAAATACAGCTAGCTGAGCTTTATCCACCCAATCCTCTAAACCATTTTTCCCTATAGTTTATTTCAAGCCAGAAAGAACCCGTTTGAAATGTTTAATGTTATTGAGAACAGGTAGGTAAGATACGTCCTAATTTGAAAGTGAGCCTTGATATGATCAAATGTTTCAAAACTGCTGTGGACGAAACTGTGTGAGTTTTAATGGATTTGAAATTTTGTTCAACTCATTGCTGCTAGCAGCAAAACATGAGTTATAAGAACAAATTTCTTTGAAAATCAGTGCAAAAGATGGAAAGCTATTATTACTCAAAAAAGGAAAGGAAATGGGGCAATTGGCTTATTTTGTAGTTTGTTTTTCACATCCTTTTGGAGGCAAGCACAGAATTGCCAATGATGTCTCTCAGCAAAATTGAGTTGAGGCACTTAGTCAGAAAAACTAGCCATAATATTATCCTTTCTTACATTCCCCCAAGTCACTCATTGGCACCATCTTGGACAACTGCCTCGACTCCCATTCCGTGTCTTTGCTCACTCATTCCCTTCCGCTATTTGGCTCCAGAACACCCTCGGAATAAAGCCGAGAGAGTACTTGTTACTCTGGGCATGATTCATTTCCACAGCAGAGTCCTGGTTTTGAACCGCTCTCTCTCCTCCTGTGTGGTCATCCCTCCGGCTTTGCAAGACTGAGATCTACAGCAGAATAACTGCTGTGGGCCCAAAGGCGTTCCTTTTCTTTCTTAAGAGTTACCATTTCCTCCCATCAAGAGTGGTTAATTAAAAAAAACCTCTGATTGGTTGTATTTGTTGTGCTTCCATGTTGAGTTGCTATTTAAAGGGTATAAAATGAGGTTGGTTTCTGTTGCTGCCTTTCCTGTAGCCAGTTAATCACAGGATTCTTTGCCACACTGAGGCCACAATGGGGATGGCACATGCAACAAGTAAGGAAACCACAGATTATAGACCAGGGAGCTTAATGTGCTTACACAACATGAATTGTTTAAAACACTTTGAACATCATTTTATTTGTTCTCAACCATCTTTTACTCAAGGGTTGTTTCCCTAGGACTCAATGCTAGCCCTGGCATATCTATTAATGGTGAATATGTTTCTAGTTTTCCTTTGAAAGGCTGACTAAGTTAATAACAAGCTTTTGCTCAGATGAATCAAAACTGGAGTTGGGTTTGGAAAAGTTCTATACTAATCACTGAACTGAAAATGTGAGAGCTTTCCATTCTCCTTCCTGGCTGGACAACTGTGACCCACTGACAATAATATTAAAATTCACAGAAAAATTGATACACACTTTAAAAATCAATAAAACCTCTTAAACTCATGTTTTAATGAAAAAATTTGCAGATTGCATTTGCCTTAAAGGACAGGCAGATTTAAGACTTAATTATAAATATGCCATTTAAGTTTTGTTGAACCCTAAATATGAACAGAATGGAAAAAACTTATTAATATCTATTTCAACCTCAGTTCTATTAATCTCTATCCTGTATGTGTATATGTGTGTAATATACACACATATCCCACCATCAACCTTCCCACTCAAATCCAGCTTAGTTTCCTATCATCTCTACCTGCTTTCAACTTTTTGGCATTATATTATTTCAGGATCTTAAACTACCCATAAAATATTTAGTGTCATGCATGGGACTAAGCACCAAGAACTCACAGATTCTGGGGTGTCCACTTGCTCCTTCTCTGTTCTGGCTTGCTATATACCTGTAGATACATCTCTTTCAGTTTGCATGTCTATAAAGTAGAGATAATTCATAAGGGTGTTGGATTGAATAGTTAATTAGAAATTATAAGGCACTCCAAAAGTGCAATCTATTGGACAAATGCTCATAAATAAAGACATGTTTCAGAGTAGGAGGGCTGCATTAAACCACTTTAAAGTATAAAGAAATTAAAATGCAATGAGGTTTTCTTATCACATCTGCTTTTAAGGATAATAAAAAGCATACTCCAGCTTCCTTACCTAATGTTTTCATCATTTGGCCTTATTGACAACAAAAGGGTAAGAAGCATAATGTGACACTAAACAATTTGAAAGAATTATCATAGAATTAAAGTCTCAAGATTTGTAAATTTGGGGAGGAGAGCTTCATTTCTCGTAAAGGGTTGCAGCCTACACACTGGCCATCCCAAATGGCCTTGGGCAGAAACTGAAAGCCAGAACATCAAAGGAGGAAGGGTGAGAAGGGAATTTATTCTGAATTGGTATAGATATTTAATAAATTATAGGAAGAGCTGTGAAAATTCACAAAAAGGGGATGCGTGCGTGCATAGTGAGCGACCATGCATGTGCCAGTTCCCTGTCCACTTCAGAGGTGGAGACTTAACATTTAATGCATTAAAACTAGGCTCTATACATCAAAAGGTGAAACAGAAGCCATGGATTCAACCTGTTTGCAGCCTCTGTAAACTTACTGGAACAAGTCCATGGTTGGTGTTTTCTGAAGCAGAAAGAAAACTGATCAGTTGTATCAAAACAGCAAAGAAAGAGAGGAATCTGACTTCAGAGTCAAGAAATTGGTTGAAATCAGTGGTGAGGCAGATATTTTGAAAGGGCCATTTCTGCTTAACCCTTAGGATAGAAAGTCTAATGATGGTTCGCAAGGGAAGGAGTATAACAAGGCAAGTGCGACCTCCTGTCCCAGCACAGTCAGGGACTCAGTTTTTAAGGTTTCTATGGTGTCCCCTTGGCCAAGGAGGCATCCATTCAGTTGGCTGGGGGGCTTAAGATTTTATTTGTATTTCATAATAGTTAATTTCTGTTTAAGTCTGTTTGCATTTTCTGTATACTACTGAACACTACCTGATAGTGTAGCAACAAGATCAATTGAGAGCAGGAGTACTATTAATCATGGATCTTCTGTTTTATTTTTATGTTTTGTTGTTGGAAGTAAAAAGTCAATAAAGACCAATCAAGAATCTTGTATGACCATGGGAAACCAGTCACAGAGCTAAAAGATAATTTGAATAGTTAGTTCACTAAGAAGATTTTAACACCGTGTGAATACTGACGGGGGTTCTGGGCTCTTGAACTCTAGGTTTCAACATGTCCCATAAGACAAGAGCTTGCCCCACTTCTGTTCCCACAAACTATGTCCAGTTGTAGTCATTTCAACATGTTTGAAGAATGTTTACCCTTGAAAAATGAATAGAGCCAGACACACGATTCTTTCATTTACCAACTTTGCTGAGGATTGCCAGAAAGAATACAATGCCTTGCCCACTGGTACACATGACCCCCCATCTGGTGTGGGGACTGCATCATGGCAGATACAATCCTAACTCTATGGTAAGAAACAAAAAGAAAAAATCATTGCAAGAATGGAGAAGCAGGAATCCTATGTATTCAATTTTGATATGAGGACAATTAATGACAATTAACAACATGGTGGGGATGAGGGAAGGAGAGAACAGAGAGAGAGAAAAAGAGGAAGTTGGGTGGGGAAAGGAAGAGCTGACAGAGGGAAGGAGGAAGGGGGATGAGGTCTCAGCGTGCGACACACCTTATGGGGGCAAGGCACAATTGTAAGAGGGACTTTCCCTAACAAATGCAATCAGCATAACCTGCTTTCTTATACCCTCAATGAATCCCCAACAATAAAAAAAAAGAAAAGGAAAAAGAACACTTAAGGGAGCAAGACATTTTCAAATTATGCAAAAGTTAAGAAAGGATACAATATTGACCCATAAGAATATGACATGTAAGCAGAATCAGATGTTCTTATAAGGAAAAGAAATGTGGCCACACTTAAAACAAAAATAAAGACTAATAGACCAGAAAGATGAAGACTTCAAGCCAATCATAGTGACAACTAGCATAAATTAAATCTACTAATAAATTTTCTGCTACATAAACTACATGTAACATAGCATTTCATTTTCACAATCACCTTTTGAGAAATTTATCCATTCACTTAAAAGTATGTATTTAGTTTTCTGTTTCTAAGTAGGAAATAGCAGATGCCATAAACCTCTGTTTCTACTACAACGACTAAAAATCAAAGTACATTCTTTTTTAAAAAATGTATTTTAAAAGACCTTGAGAAGTCAAGGAATTAAGAAGAATTAAAGAAACCATAGAAGAAAAAGCCCTTCTGAGGTGAGTAGTCTGTGACTGACCATTTTCTTGTGTTGACAACTTGTGAACTCTGGACAAAGAGCAATGACTAGGCTTGGCCCTCACAGAGGAAATTTTCTAGGATGAATAAGAAATCAGGAAAGCTTTTAGTAGTCATGAAGGGTTGGCAGGACAATTGGAAACTTCAGGCATCCTAAACACATGGTTAGTTTTTCCCACAGTATAGTTGCTGAATTCTGAAACTAGGAAGCTTCCGGAATGCATACTGAACTTTCCTGTAGCACATTCATATTTAAGAGACAAAGTCCCACTTGAGCATGAGACCTGCCTCAAACACTAGCAAAGAACTCTTCCTCAAGACATTTGCCAAATGGAAGTAGCAGGGATCAGGAGGCCAAAGACCAAAGTCTCAAACGTTTGAAGGGAAAACTGAATCTATCAGTCTCTTAAGGCTAAAGTGATGGAGATATTCAATAGAAAGACTTGGAAGAACATGCCTGAGAAACAGAAGTGAACTGATTCAACTTGATTCCTATATACAGGTTGAAATGAGATGACCAGCTATCTCACTAACATGGAATCCTTAGTGGAAAATATTATATGGAGTTTCTAAAGATCCTTATGTATAATCTCTGACACACAATTAAAAATTACTAGATTTGTGGAGAGCCTGGAAAATGTGACTGATAATCAAGTAAATAAAATATAATGGTAGATCTCAGATAAATCATATTTTGTTATTAGCATATTAGGGCTTTAAAATAGCCAGTTCTAATACTATATTGAATAAATTAAAGAAAAATAGGGGCAAAATAAATGAAAACATGAAAAGTTTCAACAGAAAATTAGAATTTATTACAAAGAATACAATTGACATTCTAAAATGACAAAGCATAATATATGAAAATAAGAACTTCTTGAATAACAAACAGCAGGGTGACTATCAAAAGCCAACACAATTGACCTGAAAGACAGATAAATAGAAAATACCAAAACTGAAACACAAAAGGAAAAGAATTAGAAAAAAACATAGCTTAGTGTGAAAAGATAAGTGGTATCCAGTAAAAAAAAAAAAAAAAAATTGTCGAAATTACATATAATTGAAATCCTAGAATAAGCCAAAGGGAAAATGGATAAAATGAGGCAAAAGCAGTATCTGAAAGGATAGTACCCAAGAATTTTCCAAAGCTGCTAAAAAACATCAACCCATAGATTCAAGAGACTTAGTAAATCCCAAGCAAGAAGAATATAAAGAAAACCATACCTAGGTACATCATGACCCAATAGATACAAACCAACAACAATAAGAAAATGACAAAAATAAACAGAGGGACTTTTAAAGAAACAACAAGACTGGCAACTGACTTTTCAAGAGAAAGCCAGGTATCCAGAAGAAAAGAGAATAATATCTTGAAGCTTCTGAAAATTAAAGAAAAAGAATTACCAACCTAGAAATCTATACCCAGTGAAAACAATCATCAAAAATAAAGGTAAAATAAAGATGTTTTAGACAAAAAAAAAAAGCGAGAGAATGTATTACCAGCAGACATTCACTAAAACACTGACAGAACTGCTAAGACAGTGGTTCTCAACCTGTGGGTCACAACCCCTTCCAGGGTCAAATGACCCTTTCACAGGGGTCACCTAAGACCATCTTGTATATCAGATATTTACAATACGATTCATAACAGTAGCAAAATTACAGTTATGAAGCAGCAACGAAAATAATTTTATGGTTGGGGGTCACCACCACATGAGGAACTATATTAAAGGGTCGCGGTGTTAGGAAGGTTGAGAACCACTGTGCTAAAAAAAGTTTTTCAAGATAATGGAGAATGATATCTGTTGGAAGTCATAAAGAGCACTGGAAAGAGTATGTATTTGTTAAAAAAAATAAAATTGATAGTTTAAAAGAAAACTAATAATGCTGTGATCAGGTTATACCATATTGTCTGAGTTCGTTTTCTGTTGGTACAACACAATACCAAAGACTGAGTCATTTATTAAAAAAAAAAAAAGAAGAAGGAGAAGAAGAAGCTTATTTCTTATAGTTCAAGGTGAAGAGCCATATCTGATAAGAATCTTCCTGGTGGGGACTCTCCGCAGAACCTGGAGGCAGCTGAGGGAATAGTTTTTAGCTTTTAGCTTTTAAAACAGACACACTGTTGTGATAAATAACACACTCCCTCCATTAATCCATTAATGCACAAATGGATTAATCCAATCAGGAAGACAGCTCTTCTCACCCAATCCCATTACAAAGTCCCACTCTCAACACAGCTGCACTGAGGGCCAAGTTCCTGGCACATGAATTTTAGGAGACATTTTCAAACCACTGTACATATGATATGACAATAACACAAAGTGTTAAGGGGGAAATAAATGGAGTCCAAGTATGGTAATGTTCCTGAATTATTTGAGAAGTGATAAAGTTACTAATTTAAGGTAGAATGTAGTAAGTCAAAAATGCATGTTTTAATATTAGCATGGCCATGAAAAAATTAATAAAAGAATCTATAACTCAAAGGACACTAGAAACATAAAATATGGGATAATGAAAACGTTTTATTAATCCAAAAGTAAAGAAGAAAGGAGGAATGAAGGAAGAGATGGGGCAAACAAAACAAATAGGTAAGTGGAAATCTGAGCTCCACTATATTAATAATCACATTGGGGAACGAATCAAACAATCTGGACAGAACACAAAAATCATTAGTCTACATAAAGGAATAAGCCCCATTTATATGCTGCTAACAGAAGAAACACTTTGACTCTACAAATACAAGAAGTTTGTAAATGAAAGAATGAAGAAAGATATGCCATGCAAAATTTAGCCCAGAGAAAGCTAGTATAGGTATGGTAATACATGATGCCACAGACTTACGTGAAGGCCAGGTGTGTTACTAGAGAAAAACTGGGACGGTTCATATTGATTAATGGTCAACTGAACAGAAAGTTCCAACAACTCTAAATCTGTGTATACCTAATAGCATAGCTTCAAGATACATAACGCGAAAGTTGACAGAGTTAAGAAAGGAAACACATACACACAAACATTTAGCAACTTTGGAAATTCTGAGAATATAATGTAGAAAAGAGAAATAAGGCCATTGCCCTTGAGAAACTTATTGTCTAATACAAGAATATTTTAAGAGGTAAACAATAACTCTCACTTCCAAGCCAAAACACTATTCTAAATACTATTATCATTCTTATTTCAAAACAGAAGTTGAAAAAGTCTGATTGAGACACAATGTCACTTAGCTAATAGGTGGCAAGCTAACAGGTGTCTTGACAAGAACCAACATCTCTTTGACTCAAGATTCTGAGCTTTTAACCACTGCGTCAGCAGTTACATTCCAAGGACAGTTCTCTTTTTAGTTGGGGATTTATAAAGAATAGTCAACATTTCATTTATTTGAGCAAATGCATAAAAAATAACAACTACCATCTATTATCACCATGATTTCAGCACCAAGACTATGAAGGATGTAACTTCAGGTGAAAAGACATCAATCCTTCCCTGAAAATTATATTTGGCAACCTCTTTACAGAACATATATAAATAAATAATTTCTCCCCTCGGGTGGCCTGTCCCCAGAGGTGAAGGCCTCCTGGGACAGTGACCCCATCGGAGCCCAAACTGGACTGAGGGTGCCTGGGGCAAATTCTCATGGCTCCAGCTTATCTCATCACCCCTCAAGAGCCCCAGGTCTGCCTTATAGTGGAGCGCCAGGAGATAAAATTTCTTTTGGACACTGGAGCAACCTTTTCTGTACTTCTCTCTAATCCTGGTCTTTTATCTCCCAAATCCATAACTATACAGGGGGTGTCTGGACAGCCAGTTACCAAATTTTTCTCCCAGCCT